>PVIU01003390.1:0-38569 GCA_004026605.1 Ondatra zibethicus | reverse complement strand
CCAGTAGCCTATGAGAATATGAGAATATAATATTGTCATCCTAATCTGTAGTGTTTCTCCAGTCTGTGGGCTGGCGTTTCTTCAGAAAGAATGGCTGCTGCTTTCTTGACTGTTGGCCATGGTTAGACCCACAACCCACAAGCAAGTCCTGAAACCATCAAGACCAGACAAGGCTTCACCTGAGCTTTCTTCCAGATGTGAATGTGCAGTGCTCTAGAGATGGGTGTATTGTTCTGCATGCCACAGGCCACTCAGGCCTGACTCTTGGAACCCAGGTTTGGGCTCTGAGAAAAATTGCTGGTTAGGCAGGCCTCTGTTTTGTGGGAACATCTCTTCTAGTCTGCAGCTTTTAGCCGAGCATCTGTGTGTGAGTTCTTCCTAGCTGCAAAGACTCTCTCAGCAGCCATCTCTAAGCCATTTGTTCTCTTGGCTTGACTCTTAAGTGGGCTTATTGTAGACATTTGGATGGCAGGAGACTATTGGTTTGTTTTTCTGGAAAGTTCCATTCGTCTGTCTGGCCACCACAGCAGTGAGAAGCAATGGCAAGGAAGTGCCTTTTCGCACAGCCTGATGGCGTGAGAACTAATGAAGACCAGCAGAACACGAGTCATGGTGGTCTCTGTTTCGACCCACCTGTTGTGGTACTCAGCAGAAAGCTTGCCTCTGTCTGGACAAGGGTCAGCAAATGGAGAGGGACATTGGATTGGGCTTGGCACTTTCCTCTTGGCCCTTCAAACTTGAGAGCTTACCTGGATACTCCTCTTTATTCTTCTATACTGTCACCTCTTTGAAACTTAGGCCTTGACCCACTAGCTCTGAGATGCCCACTGATAGGGCCTGACTTACATCCCAGCTATGCTTTTTCACATATGAAGCACAGGAAAACCTTGATATTCGTTAAGAATCGCATGCTGTGTTTTCAGGGCCCATCATAAAGTGCTTTGGTGTGTCTGTGATTCTCTTATATCCTCATGTAAATACTCTGGGAGAAATAGTCTACTTGCTTGTTTGATAAGGAAATTTAGCCTCAAGAGACTGAGTGGTGTGGGGGCACGGAGATAATTCAGTAGTTCAAGTGCTTGCTGTCCAAGTTGGAGGGCTAGGACTCAGAACCCCAGAACTCATGTAAATGCTAGGGGGCTGTGGTGGCCTAAATATAATCCCAGCCTCAGAAGGGGAACAGGATCCCCAGGACAAACTGGCTCGTGAGACTAGCCATGTTGTTGAACTCTGGATTTGAGTGAGAGACTGCTTCAACTAATAGGGTTTAAGAGCATTTGGGGAAGACTCCTGACAGCAACCTCTGACTTCCACACATGTACACATGCATGCCCCCACACATGTCACAAATACACACTACATACACACACTTGAAAAATGGAAAAGAAAAGATCGAGTGACTTTCCACGGTGGTAAAATTAGAAAAGAGCAAAGCTTTAAACTAAAACCTGAGTGTTAGGAATGCAGTCCAGAGCTGTTCACCGAGTCCCCACACGAAGAGAACAGACTATTTCGCTCTTGAATCTTTAATTGTAGTATGTTTTACACTATCTGTAAAGGTCAGGGCCACATTATCTGTCTAATATGTACTGAAGGAATTCACAAGTCAATCATAAATAAACAAGGAATGAATGACATGGTTGGATGAAGAGATAAGTGAGCGGATAAACTGGATAGCGACTAGATCCCTCTCGCAAAGCTCCACCCATGTTTGTGTCGGAAAACTCTGCGTTGTAAAAAAGCTAAGGTACAGTTTAGGACCATGGTCACGTGCAGGATGTCACCACTAAGTTTTTCCTTTCTTCTGATTGATGGTTAATGTGGACAGGCCAAATCAGGCTCACACCAAGATTCTCAAATGGTATTGATAAATCCATAATCAAAAGTCAAAAGCAAAACCTAATGAAGAATGTCTTCTTCAGTATTATTCTCCTACTCTTATTTCCCCCATTACAGCTCCCTAGAAAATACTCAGGGCTGAACTTTTATGATCTAGATTTTTCACTAGACCACACAAATCACTTTATAAACATTTTACAACCCCCCCTTTTTTTTTTCAAGATCACACTGGAAGTGTGATAGAGGCAGGTATGGGAGAGCAACATTTTCTTCCTATGTCTGAAAATCTTAACTTACAGCCAAACCTGTTTTCTAAAGATCATTATGGAAAAAAGGAAGGAAGGAAGGTCGCTGAATCCATTGTGGCTTGGTTCTGCAAACTTGATTGGTCTAATACGGGCATGAGGAAATGGCAGCTGCCAGACACCCAGAAAAGCTGGCATCAGGTGGGCTCCGCTTGCTTTGATGGGAGGCACCTATCATTCAACCCAGAAACTCAATGCATTTATTATGTACAGCCCATGGAGGAGTGGTCAGCTAGTCTGAGTGGGACCTCTCTGGGGGGAGGGACAGTCTCAGGTTGCAGCCATCCAGGAGGAGGAAGCAGAGATTGCTAGTTTTCGCATTCACTACTCAGTTGTTCATTAACACAGTACTTGGGTCAGAGAGAGGCTTTGCCGTTTCCATGGGTCTGAGACACTGGAGTCCTTGGCATGGCTGTGTCCATGCCAGCAATACACATTCACTCAGGATGCCATCCCCCCCCCCGCAGAGGGTAAGGGGTGGGAGGTTCCCAGGACTTATGTATTCCTTCCTTCCCAAATAAGTAAGCAAGCTTTGGTGATGAAGGGCTAACTTGGAGCATCATAAGCAGGTCTAGAAGTTGTTGGTTTGAGTATAGACATCCTGTGCCAGGTTTTGATGGGGTGGTCTAATCTCTACTCCAGGGTGCGCTGAACATTTCTAGTGTGTCCAGGATTAAAACAAGAAGGTGCAATTAGGGGAGGGGAGATCGATCAGTGGGTAAAGTGCTTGCCATGCAAGCATCTGGACCTGAGTTCGGATTTCCATGTAAAAGCTGGATGCAATAGCACAATCTATAATTGCTGCCCCTGGGAGGCGGAGATGGGCAGACCTCTGGAGCTCACTGGCCAAAGAGATGAGCATTAGGTTCAGTGAGACACTTTCTCAAAATACAAGGTAGAAAGTGCTTTAAGAAAGATGCCGCTGGTCCCCACATGCCTGTGACACTTAAACACATAAACATAAACCGTGTATCACTTGCACGCGCGTGCACACACACACACACACAAATATATAGCTTAGCCCTGACCTCTGAAGGTCTCCTTCAGCCTTGGACATTTAGGTCAAAGTCTTTGTGACTTCCCTCACCAAATAAACCAAAGCCAGTGCAGGCCTGGTAAATGGTCTGAGCTACGTAAATGTGGTTTTTTGAAGGAACAAAGAAACCCTTGGTCTCTTCTGTAATTGCTCCAAATTACATCTTCAGATGACTTTGTCTTCTCATGGCGCTGGTTTTCTTTCTCCAGAAGGGAAAAGTCTGACCAGAGATTTGACATGATTTTATAGACAAAGCCACCTCAGTTGTCCCCATTTGCAACCCCAGATGTAAATGACAGCCTCCAGAAGCAGTCCTTGAAGCCACTCACCAAATCCACATTTTCAAGTGACCGAGAACCTGGGCCACAAGTCCTTTCCATTGCATGCTTGCTTATAAACAGCTGGTGACTCTCTGAGCCATGCCACTGTCGCCAGGAAGGATGATGTTTATAATGCTAGTTAGGGGGAAGGATGGGGACTGGGACAAGTGGTCCAGAATGGGGCCTCCGCCAGCATGGGCTATTTTTAAGTCGCGTGAGGGATGTCACACACCCTCCGAGCTCAGCTCCACTGTCAGCCTCAGCTGGAGTGGAGCATTAAGGGGACAAGCCATTTAGAGTTTCGTGTTGATGACCAAGGGAAACCAAGGAAGGGAAGAACTGGCTGTTTGTCTGGGTGTAAAATACCAGCCTCCTTCACCATGCAAGGGAGCTTTCTCCTTTGAGAGTCATGAGGGGGGATCCTGTGAGAGGGCAAAGGTTAGCGTTTCTGTCATGGCATAGCGTTATTTAGGGTTGATAACTATTTATTAAAGGGCAGGGAGAGGGTGCAACCTCTGCTATGTAAGATGATTAACAGCATCTTTGCCTCTAGCCACTCACTGTCACTACTCCCTCCAAGTTATGACAGAAAACAAAACACACCAACTGAATAGTTTTTTAAATGTGTCCTGGGGGTCAGAATTGGCACTGAGCACCATTGGCAGCCAGAGGGAACTGAGTGAGGAAGCTTTGTATCACGTAGCTCTATCTTTAGCTATTGTGTTGTACCTCAAGAGACACTCATCATAGCTGGAATATTCATGGTAAAGAGTAGCCACCTAGCACTAAGTTTCTCACAGGAGACACAGTCACTGAGTAGGGCTGGGGGTTCTCATCTACTTCTGTTCAGGCCTAAGGTCACGCACATGAAGCAATGTGGCAGGAATCCCTTCTCTTTTCATGTATGTCTTCCCTTTCCTCTGTGACCTCCTGGAGGACTCATTAGCTCATGGATTCCAGAGCCCCCTCTTCCGAGATTTCACCACATACCTGTGAGCATCTAAGGGAGGACAGACCTGTTGCTTAGGAGTTTCTCACGGGGGGGGCATGGTAAAGTGGCATCTTGACAGAGGGGGCTAAAAAGATGTGGAGACAGACAAACCCCAATGTCCTGTCAGGACACTGAAATGTCTTGACCTGGTCACCATCTTGAGAACAGACTCCGGGAGGCAAAAATGAAGGTTATCCTCGAGATGAAACATCACGACACGCTTCCTGCCTCCTGGGAATTTGCAGTGATTGTGACGATAGAACACGCACCTCCCTCATAAGGAAGTGTTTGCTGAGTCCCATGACTTGGAATAGACTGACGCTGAGCCCTAGCATGAGTGAGTAAGATGTGTGTGTGTGTGTGTGTGTGTGTTGTTTTGCTTGATGGATATGTAAGTGAGCCATAGTAAGTGGCACACATTTAAAATGTACACTTTGATACATTTGGACAGAAGGGCACAAACCCACCAAGCCATCCCCAGTGACAATCATGAGCAAACCCTTTACCCTCCCAAAGTGTCCCATGGACTCAAGACCAGGTAAGAACTGTTACCAGAGCAGGCACCCCAGTAGAGACACAGAGACAGGGTGTGGGGGAAGAGAGTTGCAAGGACTTCTGTGGGACAGAAGTCCCACATGCTGGCCCTGCAAGGAGATCCGTGAGCAACCAGGGCAGGTTCTGGCAGTCAGCCTGAGCCGTTAGGTGAGGCCCGGAGCAGTGGGCCACAAGCATCCAGTCTTGGGGAACTGCTGAATCAGTCAGATTTGCTCCGGGAGATGTTCAGAACAGGACTTCCAGCCTCTTATTCTTTAAAAGTCCCATAACTAAAATTTAAGACTTTTACATTTTTGTAATAAATCTAGAAAAATGCAGCTGAGTACAGTGACTCAGTGTTCCATACATATAAAACCGATTAAAGGGCGTTTCATAGATAGTTAACAGATTCTAAACAGCTCTCTCCAGCTGGAGCTCCTCCCGGAACGAGTATACGCCATTCCTGCACCTGGTGGTGGCCTGCAGCCTGCACAGGAGCACGCTTGGGGTGTTCGTGGACTTCAGTAATTGGAAAGCAAGCCTTCTGAGTATGCCACGTTAGAATCTTGATTATTCCTGTCTTTGCACAGTTTAGTATTCAGGTTTGTGCCGTGCCTGTGAGCTTCTAAGTATGGGAGGCTATTTGGTAATGTGGCAGGGGTGCGCTTTCTCCTCGGAAGCTCGGAACCTAGCTGTGACTCGAAGATGTTTTCCCAGGGAAATGTGTAAACTGGGAAGCAAGAGTCTCGGGTGTGAAAAACACATGCTCAGTTCTTCCAGATGAACTAAGCTGTAAGGTAATTGCCACCATTATCGCCACCCCGTCTCTGCCAGCGCCCCCATCTGCAGTGTGAAGCCTACCCCAGGTTCAGTGTTCCACAACGAGAGTAACCACCGTGGAAAGACTACTGTGGCTGACCCAACACTAGTAATAACGACTGTCACTTATTAGCAAGTCAAGGACTGTGCTGAAATGTTACATACACATCACATTTTATCCTTCCCGAATAGAATAGGTATGATCATAAGTTCCCGTTCCTATATTGAGGGGATTAAAGTATGGTTAGGTTTTTAAAAAGCAGTGGTTCCTGGTTATGGATAGTGAGTGGTAGAACCAGGGCCTGAGCCTCCCAGACTCCACCAAGAGTTTTGGAAAGAACCTGTAGAACTGTCCACGGTGGTTAGCTGGAAAGGCTGTAACCTTGACAGATGTCCTGTGATCGATCCTGATGAGAAATACCGCACCTAGCTTTTGACTAATTCATGAACTTTTACAACCATATTTGAGGGCCTGGGAGATGGCTCAGCTGTACAAGCGTGAGGATTGGAGTTTGAATCCACAGCACCAAATGAATGATGTAGGGTACCCTGCCTGTATCCCAAGGCTTGGGAGGTGGAGCTCAGTAGAGCAAGCTGGCTACAGACAGATGAAATGGGGAGTGCCAGGGTCAGTGGGAGACCCTGTTCTGCCTCAATATATACTATAAAGGGTGAAGAAGGAAGATAACCACCATCCACCTCTACTTACATGCACACATATGCACATGAGCACTCTCCACCTGTGCCCGTGCATGTGTGACCACCCACAAACTTATACCACAAACATACATGTAGTAATGATAACAAGAAAGCAAAAAATAAAATTCTCCCTTTTCTTTTAAAGTAGGAAGGTTTTTTGTTATTATTACTGGTTTAGATACGACTTATTCAATCTCTTACGTGCCATGTTTGTGAATTATTTTTGGTCCATATAAGTCTATAATCTGGGTGGTATTTCCCACTTAACCATGGCAGAATCAAGGCTCAAGGCAGCTTTGCCAGTGTCACCTGGCTTCCAGGATCCAGGACAGAGCATCCTCACATGCCTGCATCTTTCATCTTCTGCACTCTGGTGGTTACCTCATATTTCGACAGAACTGCTCTGTTTGTTTATTTGACTTTGTCAATGTGTGTTCCTCACCCGTGTCTCTGGGTGCACTTTGGGATATCCAAGAGCATGGTGCTGGCATTGGCTCCATTCTAGTAACACGAGAGGCATATGATGTTCCATAGTGAGAGGAAGAGAATGCGCATGTCTGTCTGTCTGAGCAGAGAGCTCTTATCTACAGCACCTTTTCATGTCCCATTAACTGCTTGCCACCCGCCCTTGGTGCTGCTGAGCTCAGAAGCTGAGAACACTTGCTTAAGCTTCTCTGCAGTGGTCCAGAGCAGAGTCACACAGGCTGGGCACAATCATGACATCTCAGCCTAATTTGGTTTCTTATGTAAAACAACTTTGGTCTGACATTTAACATTTCTCCCTTTGGTGGGTTTTTTCTCCCCCTTTGTCTCTCTGAGCTCATTACCTAGCTTGCCTTTATGCTTTTACTTTCTTTCTTTTTTTTCTTTCTTTCTCGCACACCAGGATTCACATTCATGCGCACACCAACGTGTGATCTTCATTACTGGGGAAGTGCTACTGGCTCACAGGACAGACTTACAATGCTGACAAACCCTGGGTCCAGGAAAGGCAGCCAGACGTTTCTATAGCTGTTGTGCGCTAATGAAGTAGAACTGCGAGCAGACTCTCTCACACAGGCAGCAGGCTCTCTCACACAGGCATCTCACTGTGGAGAATGTGTCCCCTGCCAATCAGAGGGACCCGCTCAGGGACTAACTTCAGTTCACACATTGTGTCAGTGAGGATGGCAGAGCCCTTGAGGCTGATACCCTTCCTGCAAAGAACAGCAGCACATCATGACTTTGTCCAACACTCTAATTTGTTTCCTGGCTCCTCTCCAGAGGTGGGAACAGCCATTGTCTGTGGTCTGGGAATTCCACGAACAGCCAGAATAAAGGATACTAACTTCAGCTTTCCCCGTAAGTTCTTGCTCAGTAGATCCACCATGCTAGGAGGGTGAAGGAGACTCTGGGAGATGTCCTCTTTAGATCTCATGAGGCCTCGGCTTTCAAATGTCCACCATCAAACCCCTGAGGAAAATGACATGGAAACTCAGGAAGCGAAAAAGATCATAAAAACAGAATCTTCTTGGGGAAGAAGTGCTTGGTGGTGGGGTTGGGGAGTCCCCCACCAGTTTTAAAATGTTCTTGCTTATAAGGCTGAGTCAGCAATGGCCACACTCTTGAAGCAGAAACCTCACTTCTCTGAGAGACACTTGTGTTCAAATAGTTGGGCTCCAGTTGGAATAAGCAGTTATTACTGGGTCTACTCTACCTAAAGTTTGCTAACTATTGATTTTATAAGCTTTTAATTTTGCAATTTGCCTTCAGAAGATTCATTAATAAGGACACCTGCTTTAGGGAACAGAGTGGCTGTAAAGAACACCCAGGGAGAAAGGACACTCAGCAGGAAAGGTGACAGGGTGGGAATGCAAACCCCAGGCTGGGGGTGGGGGGTGAGGAGGTTGGGGTGTGGGGGTGTGGGGGTGTGTGCTCCAGGGTGTGAAGGTAAATCCCCTTGATCTGGGATGCTACCTGCTGTGCAAAATAAAACAATTTATTCTCAGGGCACCATCTTCTAGTCCAGGCCTCGAGGGGCAGTTGTTTATGGAGGGAGAAACTTTAGGAACATAGTGGAAAGAAACGGCCTTTGAAGAGCAGCGGTCACCAGAGACCTCTAGAATAATAAACCTGGAGCAAACATCACCAGGAATTTGTACAACACATGCTGGATGCTGACTCCAGCTGTTGCCTTCATCACAGACCAGAGGCTTTGGAGGAACACACGTGAAGCACTCTTCTGGCTAAAATAATGCACAAAACCATCCTGTCCTCAACAGTGGAATTAGCGTTGATTGCTAAGCAACCCACCGCTCGGAGGCTGAAACATGGAGCAGAAAGCAACCAGGAGCATCCGTAAATAGCACTGTTTGCCTGGCCAGGGTTTTCTTGCCTGAGCCCTGCAGATTCCATAGCCCTCGTTACCAGTCCCTCCTCATTCATTGAGAGTCTGCCACCACCTGCTTGCTAGGGGGACATCCTCAGTGAACCACGAATGGAATATTACCCTAGAATTTCTCAGCCGTACAGATGATTAGGGAATAATGGTTTTAGTTCATCCTATGTAATTGTTATTGTCTTAGAAATGTAGGGAAAAGATGAAAACATTGGTTGTGGGAGAGAATCTATTCTGATATTAAGATTCAGTCAAAGGAGGGTGACCACACGAGGCCCTTTAGCGAGTCGCAGTGGTTATGACTGGGAAGCTGTGTGAGCCTGAGATTCCAAAGCTTCTGTTCAGTGTCTCTTCAGCCAGCTGGCTCTCACCTGATAGACTAAACACCTGAGATGACCAACTTAAAAGAAGGAAACGTCTATTTGGTCTCATGGTCATAGATTTTAGTCCATAGTCAGGTGGACAACTGCTTTGAGCTGGCTGGTGAGGGTATCTGATGGCAATGGGGGGGAGCCTGTGTCAGAGTAAAACTGATCACTTTCCCACCAGGAAGTAAAAGAGGTGGAAGGGGCCTGCAGTTCCTTTCAAAGGCCTGCTCAAAGTCCCAAAGACCTCTCATTAGGTTCCCATCTCTTAAAGGTATAGTAGCACTTTGGGGGCCAAAGCCTTAGTTCATGAGGCTTTGGGGGAACACTTAAGATGCATATTGGGAGAGATTAATTTATAAAAAAGCAAATGAGCGATGGGCGTAGAATGCATCTGCTCCTTAATCTCTATCATTCATTCATTCACTCATTCATTCATTCATTTCATGAGTATTTCTTGTGAGAGTTCTGTGTAATAGGCATTATGTTAAACATTTAAGGACTGAAAAGTCAAAAGAATATTTTTCTCTTACACAGCTGAGAGTCTGGTGGAGAAATAACCATACAAATAACAATACCATAGAGCTCAGAATTCAAGTTCGAAAAAGAAGGGACGATGCCATCATGCTCAGTACAGCCATTACAGGCATAGAAGGAGGTCAAGGCTAAGGGTGAGGAAACCGTGTGAAGTGGGGGGTGCTAAATTCATTAACTCGGCTGTGGGCATCAGAGGGTAGGTTAACCTGGCCCTGGTCACTGAGGCAGCAGCAGGAAGAGGAGGGGTGGGTTTGAGGCCTTCTAGGAATTTCCATTTAGCGCATTTGGTGATTGGATGTGAATGTAAAGCAGACGGAGGTGATTCTGGATTTCCAACCTGGGCCCCTCGATAGCTAATTATATTATCTGCTTAGGTAGTGATTACTGGAATGGAGGAAGGTTTAGGAGCAAATGAATTTAGTTTGGAGTTGTCAGTGTGTAGGGTGGTTTTGAAGGGGTAGGATTTAGGAGGATGATCAGGTGGAGACAGAAAGAGAGACTTCCTAGATACCACAATAACAGTGCAGGTGGACACTGAAGCCATGGGCTTGGGTGTGATTCCCTGGAGAATGGATTCTCTCAGATGTGTGACCCAGTCTAAGAGAATCATTAGACTGAGAGAGAGCCCTGTGGGTTGTGGCAAGAGACCTGCTTTTCCTAAAATACTCTTAGGACAAGTGTCAAAGGAATGATGGCACCAGAAAGCCACATTGTGGGGTTTTCTTTGTTATTTTGTAGCCGTTACTAATTGTGACAGTTTTGATGCATGAATATTAACTTCTCCACCCCCTTCCTTCTGAGGGCCGTTACCGGGTACTCAGACATCCTCTCAACTTCCCCTTCACATGAGAGAGAAGACAGAACTAATTTTGTGTGTGGTTTATGCTGCGCCAATTTGTCTGTTTCCTGAGGTCATAGGGTGGGTCAGAAACATACAACACAAATATCTCAAGGCAGATGCCAGACTGGGTGCCTGGGTCTCTTTCTCTGGGTTTGCTGATGCAGGAATTCCTCCTATGCGCATCTTCTGGGCCCTGCAGTCCTCTCTGTGCCCATGTCAGGGATGCCCAGCATGTGCTGTCTGCTGTCTCCGAACGCTTCCTGTCATTTGCTTCCACTCTCCTTGAATACTGAATCCCCTCTGTCTTAGCACATACAGAAAACCATGTCAGTCGACCATTCCTCTTGGTAGTCAACAATCAAACTAAAATATTTATAATGTGTAGAAAAGCCCTAGAAAGATATTTTGGTCCCCATAGATGTCTCTCTTCACTTGTTGGAACTTCAGGGTGATATGAGCTATTATAGGGCTTTTTGCATCAAGGGCTGCCTAAGTGAAGGAACATCTCCTGCCTATCATCAGACAATCCATTCCTCATTCAGCAATTGTCTTAGCCTTGCTCTGCTGGAGATAGCTGTGGGTCACTGACAACTTCTAGGCTGCCTAAGCCAGCGTACTGGAAGCAGGCCCAACTATGTCATTAGTGGGTTTGTTGGCTCTCTCAGGGCTGGTGTTGGTCGTGTGTGGGAAGGAGTGGTGAGGAGCTAGAGCCCACAAAGATGGCTGGTGGACCAAAGAGCCGCAGAGCTCCATGGTGTGTCTGTGTTGATGGATCCTGGAGTCATTTCAGATCAGACTAAAGGGGCAGCAGGAGGGTGTGGCATTTGACAATCTAGAAGCCAAGAAGACCTTCTGGATATGAACTCACATAAGACAGGAGTTATCCCCAGCTCCCCAGCGTCATGTGAAGCTAACATATTAATTTGTTAAATGTTGGAAATTGGGCTATGACAGCAACAGGCTGAATAGAGAAGGGATTATTTTGGGGAGGGGAATAAAAATCTAAGGGAAGGGTGAAAGTTCTCAGAAGCAGGAGTAGCTCATGAGCTCTGTAGAGCAGGTGTGTCTCTATTGTAAATCAAATCCAGAAACTAAGGCATGCACTCCAAATCCAAAGTATCAAGAAGTATGTACACACATTTTCCTGTAGCCACTGTGGTCTTTCTTCCTGACATTTGAGGTAACAAGGGTAATATTTCAGACAGGGTCTTGTGTAACCCAGCATGGCCTGGAGCTCACTCTATAGCTGACCATGACCTTGAACTTCTGATCCTCCTACCTATACTTCCTGAGTTCTGGCACAGAAGGCTTGCATGACCACATCACGTTTATATGGTACCCTGGATCAAACCCATGGCTTTGGGCATGATAGCCAAGCACTCTACCAATTGAACTACAGTCCCATCTCCGCAAACACATTTTAAATAAGCAATTAAATCAAGGCCTCTTGAAACCCAAGACATTAGTGGTGGCTGTGATTGGCTATGGATGTTCTTTGACTCTTGAATTGAAAAATCACAGACAAGTAAGTGGTCAAGATGTCTGTGGGAACTCCAAAGTTTTCATCCTTTTGGATCTGCTTGTTTGGTAAACTGAGGCAACCGTCTGCTCTAGAATGCCCCTCCCCCCTCAGCGGTTCTTTCAGGTCCCACATACTCTTTGAGCTATGATTGACTGTCTGGACAAAGCAGCTGCCTCTCAGGAGGATGCCACAAGTGACCCTCATCTGGTTTGCATGGCTTCTCCAGGTGGAACCTGATCATCCCAACCTCCTATTGCTCCAGCCACTTTATAGGCTGCCTGGGGTTTCTGCCTCTAGAGCCTTCCTTGCTGCTGCTCTGTGAAGAGGCCTCTTGATTTATTAATCAATTAATCAGTGTATGCTGAGGAGCTGCCTGGGGTTGTTAAACAGGGAAAACAAAATGCTGGGGCCCATCATCCAGACAGATTGTGGTTAGGAACCAGCCTCCCACTGACGGTCTTCCTGCCCACCCTGGCTGCCCTGCATTACCTTCCCGGCATGCCGCTCAGTCCAGATGGCTCTCTGCTCCATAAAAACTGACAGGGCTTTTCTGAAGGGCGATTTTTATTTATTTATTTTTTTGGTGTCCTAGAGGAAAATGTCTCCTGAGAACAAGCTTCATCTGTTACTCACAATGACTGTTGAATTTTGCAAATTCTGCTAGGCCCAAATTACGCCTAGGTGGTTCTGCTCATACATTCATGGACAGTACGGTCCTATCCTGCCTTCCCCACAAATAAAGTCATGGATCTGGAAGGATACTAAGCAAGGACAGGGCACAGTGAGGAGAGGTTCAGTGCAATGGGTAAGGTATCTAAGGTCATGCAGAATTCCAGAGACACAAGGAAGAGAAGTGGGAAATGTTTGGGCACCCATTCACATGCCCGGGCCTATTTCTTTATGTAATCCTATTTCTGTTAAAGCTAAAGCAAAGTGAATGAGAGCTAGCATCTTCATTACCCCCACTTATCTTTTAGATATGACCTTGGGCATAAGCTATGGGAGTGGGGCTTGAGAAACAGGCCTTACTTTGTAGCCCAGGCTAGCCTGGGACTGCTAGCAACCCTTCTCAGCTCCCCCAGTGGTGGCACGAGGCAGGTGCAGGTGTGAACCACCATACCCCGGTGAAGAGGTTTTGTAGTGGTTGTAGGTGAAGCCTGTGGAGGAACTCTGGAAGCAGGTACAGAGGACAACTCCTCATGGGGTCAGCTCCGGATCCCAGGATCCTGCTGGAACAGGCTGGATCCTCCTCTAGAAGCTATTTGCTTAGTTTTCTTCCCGATGGCACGGACTTAGCACACGTGTTGCTGAAGCTGAAGTTTAACAGATGCTCTCTTCCCAGTCACAAGTGGCACCTCTGTCCCTTGCCAGCTCTCTGCCGCCCAGAATGGGCTAGGGAGGGAGCAGGTTGTCCATAATTCTTTGGTGGACGTAGGAGAGTCTCCAATGTTCTCCTTTGACTGAGCAGCGGGGGTACTTAGAGATTGTGTTTTGTTTACTATCCTTTAAGTTTACAGCACTCATGCATGTGTCCACATCCGGTGCTCCTCCTGGTCAGGCTTCTTCCTGCTCAAACAGTCGAACCCTTGGGCTGTAGACATCTAAACTGGACTCATCAGCACTGAGTGACGCCCTGTTCCTTTCTTCTGTTTGTGTGTCCTCTAGGACCCTGCGTTCGCTGCTGTGGTTCACGACAAACTCCAGGTCCCTAACACCATCAGGAAGTCATGGAATGACCGAGACAACCGCTGTGACATTTGTGCCACACATCTGAACCAGCTAAAGCAGGAAGCCATCCAGATGGTGCTCGCCTTGGAGCAGGCAGCTGGCAGCGAGCACTATGATGCCTCTCCGGGCTCACCCCCTCCAATCTCCAGCATTCCCACACTGGTGGGGTCCCGGCACATGGGTGGGCTCCAGCAACCCAGGGAGTGGGCCTTTGTGCCTGCCCCCTATGCCACTTCTACCTACACAGGCCTTGTCAACAAGCACAGCGGTAAACCTAACAGCCTTGGGGTCAGCAACGGCGCAGAAAAGAAGAGTGGATCCCCAACTCACCAGGCCAAAGTCAGCCTCCAGATGGCCACCAGTCCCAACAATGGGAACATCCTTAACTCGGTGGCCATTCAGGCTCACCAGTATCTGGATGGCACCTGGTCCCTTTCAAGAACCAATGGGGTTACCCTCTACCCCTACCAGGTAAGCACCTCTGCAAACAGAGAGATGTAGGGGTTCCCCCCTCAGATATTGAAATGAGCACATACTCCAGATCTCTGTCTAGAAGTTAAGAGTCAAGGCAGAGGTTAGGCTGATTCTACTTTCTCCTTCTGGGAGCTTGTAGATCAACCTGCTTCCATATAGTCCCACAGAGTTCTCACCAAGGAGCTCCAGGCAGTCCGGCATGCTTTGCAGGAATACCTGTCAACTCCCAATGCCTAACCTCTTCTTGCTTAGTTAGTATCTCCGCCCCCACCCCGAGGGATCTCATTGCTTTGGGCAGTGCCAAGGACTTCGTAGCCACAGCTTTACTGTGTGGTATAGTGATTAAAAGCAAAGGCCTGGAAATGCTCAGACTGGCCCAACAGTCTGACCTGTACCCATGCTAGCAAAACAGCTTACCACAAAGGGATTGCCCTATCCTGGGCTCTCCATTGGAAGGAGTGGAGAACCTCTCTTACCTTGGCAGACCTTCACTGTTTTTCTGTCTGAGACTCATCTTTATGTTGGACCTAATCACAGAAGCCTTCCTCCCTTGGTTTCCTCCTTTCTTCTTTTCCCTCTTTGGGTACCAAATTGCGCACTACCCTCAGGTCTCTTTATATGAAAGTAAGAGAGCAGGTTTCTAATCTGAAAAAAAAAATGTTGTGATCCAGACATGGTAGCACATCTCAGCACTAGGAAGACAAAAGCATCTAGAGTTTCAGACCAGCCTGGACTACAGTGACAGTTCAGAGCCAGCCTGTGGTACATAGTGAAGCCTTGTCTCAAAAACAATAAAACCCCCCAAATAACCGCAAACCAAACCAACCAAACCAAAATATAGGAAAAATAATTTGTCTTGATTTTTCTTAGGGGAGCTTTCTATCGGATGAGGGTCAGAGTCTACACATGTCCTCTGTCCTTTGTGCCTGCTGCGTAGGGACCAGCGCAGACTCTTGACTGTCACTGACGTGGAGGGGTGGCCACAGTCATGGGGCGTTAGGAAGGTAACTGGTGTGTCAGTTAATCCTGAACACCCCAGGTCACTTCTCTTTTGTGCTGTGTCATATAGGGTGAGCGGCCTTCCCTTATCACCTAGGGACTTAGACTTCCTTCATCCAGTGTGTCCCCATCTTTCCGGGGCCTTAAGAGTCATCTACCAGATCTTCTATAACCAGCCAAGAAATGAGGGGTAGGTGCGGAGGCTCCCATAGTGGGTTTGAGGCTTATCCTGGGTCATACAGTGTTTCCATTCATATCCAACTGTCAAAAATCCAGGGCTCCAGCCCCGTTTCCCTGCAGGAGAAACCGGGAAAGCCAACATGCCTCTGTGCCCAGAAGAAAAACAAACCAAGCGAGGGCACACAGACCAGTATTGTGACATGAGGGAAAACATACACGGAATCATAAAATGAACTCAATGTGGCCGATAAAATTTGAGTACCTTACAGTTCCCCCAAATAATTTTATTTAACCCTGCAGTGGGCCCGTAAGGCAAGGAGCAAATGGCTAGATCTTTGTATAGTCAAGAAACAATGATGCTTAGAAAAAGCGACTCAACTTATGACCACAGAGCCAATGACAGACCAACACTAGCTTTCCCAGGCCCTGTGCAATTCCCTGGCATTTCCCACACGTGGCTTCCTTTGAGACCTAGAAAAGCAAAGAAAACAATTCTTATTTTGACCTGAAGGAGCTGAGCAATCATTTGACTTTTAGATGAAGTTCTGTGTGGTTTATCTACATACACCACATTATATCATATAACTCCATATTTATATACTGTATAAATAGGATAAGGAACCAATAAGGAACCGTTAAGGAGACTGCATAGCCTAGTCTTGAAAGTCACTGCCTAGGATTCTGTGTTAGCTTTTTTTCTTCTTTCTTTCTTTCTTTCTTTCTTTCTTTCTTTCTTTCTTTCTTTCTTTCCTTCTTTCATTTTTTAATTTTGTGTTTATGAGTTTCTTGGCTGCATATACGTATGTGTACCAAGTATGTGCCTGGTGCTAGCTGAAGCCAGAAAAGGATGCCAGATGCCCTAGAACTAGAGCAACAGACTGATGTGAGCCGCCGTGGAAATGTTGGGAAGGAACCTGGGGCCTCTGCAAGAGCAACAAGTGCTCTTAACCACTGAGCCGCCTTCCTGGCCTCTGTGATAGCTTTCTCTCATTATAGCAGGGATAAGAAGTGGTGACGTTGCAGAGGAGAAAGGCTTATTGCACTTACAGCTTTTGGTCAGCCGACCTCTGTGTTAGCTACTTTCCTTACCTCTTTGACAGAATACCTGACTGAAAGCTTTAAGGGAGGAAGTTTTCTTTTAGCCCATTAGGGTAGGGAAAGCATGGAGGCTAGTGGCTCCATGCTGGCATGCGGCTGAGACTCCTTCCCTCCTCACACCTCCACAGAGCAGAAGCAGAGAGGGGACTCCTGGTGCTCACCTGGCTTTCTCTGTTATGTAACCATGTGCAAGGTTGGACTTGGCTCCTCAGTTCGTCTTACCTAAAAGCAAGTCCACAGATATGCCCAGAGACATGTTTCTCATGGGTTCCTAAAACCAGCTGTGTTGACAATGGAGACTGACCATCAGAACCTCATAGCTTTTGAGCCCTTGGCAAGACAAACTATGGATGACCTCATTGCTGAGAAGTAAGGGAGGAGCCTAAAGCCTGCTTGAGAGCATGGCCCCCAAAGACTGAAAGACTTCACATTAGTCCCTGACTCGTAAGGGTCCTACCATCTCCCAGCCTTGTCGTTCTGGGCCAAGTCTTTTTCATATGGGTCCCTGGGCAGCAATCAACACCTGACTAGAGCTGTCAGGAGCAGAAAATATCTTTATTATGGAATGGCATGCTTTTAAAAGATTGTTTATCATTTAAAAACACACAATACATTTAAAATATTTTTTTACATTATAAGAAGTAAAACATTTTTAAAATAAAATGGAGACTATATGAAGTTTAACTGTGATTTTCCAAAGCCTACATCACATAGAAATAAGTTATTTAGTCATATTTTCTCTAAGAAATGTACTCACAATTTGTAACCTTGTGATAAAATCCGGGGCTTTGACTTTCTTTGGTAGACTGGGCATATTTTCCATGCTGTTAAATATTTTTTTCTTAAATATGTTCTTTGGGTTTAAAAGAGTAGCTCACTGGAAGAAGGCTGGCTTGGCACCTACAAGACCTCCTTTTTAATTCTTAGCACCGCAGAAAGAAGTAAGATATGATGTCTAATGTGAGCGTGATATTCTGTAATGATGAATATTCCATGAAGGCATTCTAATGGATGTAGCAAGCATCAGTGTTAGAGTTTAGCGCCTGTGAATATGATCACACGCCCAGTTGAACAGTATTTTTACCATGTCTCCAATAGTGCTAGCTGTATATGCAACGTTACACAGACAAGTCCCGTTTCCCGTTTCCCCTTCCACACTAGAAGCCGGCAGAGCCAGTATCTGAATGATAGAATGGCCTCACCTGCTTCATCGGAACTGATGACACAAGGACAAAGAGTTAGGACCACAGCTTTAATGTAAAAT
Organism: Ondatra zibethicus; assembly: GCA_004026605.1. Lineage (NCBI taxonomy): Eukaryota > Metazoa > Chordata > Mammalia > Rodentia > Cricetidae > Ondatra > Ondatra zibethicus. Next base: position 20,641 of record PVIU01003390.1, on the reverse strand, counting down.
ACCCAGAGATGAAGATGTATGAGAGGGACGTAATCTGGAAGTTGCTGACGGGAAGATTAGGGATTATGGGTATATTCCTTTTCAAATATAGTCACAAAAAATCTCATTTTCTCCTGCCCCCACCTCAGATAAAAGAGAGTTTCTTATACAAGAACAACTGTTTTCTTCAAAGCCCTTTGTAATGGAGTAGGCACTGTGCTAGGTGTTGGGTGGGGCTGCCTCCTTGGGCTGGAAACCCAGGTTGCTGTCCCGTGGTCTTCACAGCAAGGGAGGGGCCAGGCACACTGCCCGTGAGGTTGGCAGGTGAGTACAAAGGTGGAATGATCCTTGGCCGTTCTGAGACTGCGAGGAAGAACTTGAATCCAGCTCTTGTTGTGGCTTAAAATCAGATTCAAAGAGGATGTGTACAAATTCCCATCTTGCAATTATCCTGGATACATTTTATTGGCAACGCAAGAGCTGACCAACTCATGTATTTTACCCTGAGTAATGATTAAAGGGACCAGAGGAAATCTCTCCGGGATAAAGAGATTTGGGGTCTGGCTATGAATCAGTATCCCTCCCGTTGTGACTATGTCACCCTGATGCCCTGGGGCGTGGGCTCCCAGTCTGGCAGACTGAGTGTCTCCGGTTAGGAACATCTCCCTGCAGTAAATATTCTGTAGTTCATGGTCTAGGCAGCTCGTCAGAGATGGTTCACTGCTCCGAAAGCCAGCTGCAGTTTCCCCGCTCACCCACACTCCCACTTCCCTCTGCGGAGCAGATTTCCTCTGGCTTAGAGCCACAAGTGTTCCTCGAGCAGGGAAGCATCTAGAGTTTAATGAGTGTCCAGGGTATCCCTCCACTCCCAGGAACCTGAGCCTGTGGAGGTGTTATTGAAGGGGGAGGCTGTTCTTCTGCACCTCAGATGCATGGGGATGACAAATGAGGGCAGGCTTCCAGCAGGGAGCCTGTATCCTTTGTGAAGCTCCTGCCTCACTAGAGGGAAGGAAAAGAATAATTTAAGAGGCATAGAGATTACCTGAGAAACGAGAAACAAACTACAAACGCAATTCCTCATGCAATATCTTTGAGAATTGATTTCATAAGAGAAGCTGAGGTGACCCCTTGCAAAGCCTGACTCCCTTCTGTTGACTTCAGACAATCAGTGTAATGTAAATATGCACAAGTCAGGACTTGTTCACCAACCATCATTTGGCCACGAGCGTTTCGACACTAAAAGGACATGCGTATACCAGTTCTCATACTCATCTATAAGTGATCTCCTTTTGAATGATAGTTACTTTGGCCTGACTCACTCTCACGATGGTAAATGGCCACAGGAAAGACTGTTAATCTCAGGTTGCTGGCATTAGAATCCCCTTCTGTGAGTTGGCATCTGGCTTGGGCACCAAGGGGCAAGGTGGTCTGATCAGAGTATCACAAACGGTGATGTCACTAACGTCACAGTTTTTAGATGGGTGAAAGGCTATTGAATTATTTATGTTTATGCCCCCCCAACTCTGAACAAAGAATGTGTTTGTGTATTTGGCTATGTACAGCACATTTCTCAAGGATGTGATATTTAGGGTGAACGTCCAAAGGAATGGGTGTATCTTACGAATGAGTGATGGATAAGGTCTCGGTCGGAAGGGAGCTCCGTTATTGCATCAGAAAGTTTAAACAGTGTTTTAAATCTGGCCATGCATTTTGTGCGTTAGGCTAAGGAAGTCTCTGAACTTCAAGTTCAGGTCAGTCTGTGATTGTGGTTCCTTGTGTAGGATTTTGTGGATATGATGAAGGAACTTGAGACTTTCTGGGATTATCCAGCTGGATTCGATGGGGTCACAAGTATCCTGATAATAGTGAGACAGGAGGAGCAGAACCAGAAGGAGAGCAGGGATGGTGCTACGCCACTGGCCTTGGCCGTGGAGGAAGGGGCCACAGGTCAATGTTAGACCTCTGCAGAGGCTGGAAGGGGCGCAGAGGCAGATTTTCCTCAGAGCCTCAGAAGGAACCAGTTCTTCAGGTCTCTTTAGACTTCTCCAGAACATTAAGATAATGGATTCCTGTGGGTTTGTCCCAGCGACCTTAAGGAAGCACCTGAAGGCATTTGGTAGCTAACAACCTTGATAAGGGCGAGTGAGGTGAGGTTTGCAGACCTGTGGGATGATTAAGTACGCGGGCTTTTCATCCCACCCGGGAACTATCTTACCCAGTGGGTTGGCCAGCTAGCTATCAAGTGGAGCTATTCATTTGGCTGCCTCTATGGAATGAGAGGCCGCTCATACTGCCCCCGCCCCCACCCAGCTCCCATTGGTTTTCAGTGGTCTCAAGTTTCCCTATTGTTACAGAGGCATAATGACAACAAGCTGCAGCCACTCTCCAGGGATGACCATTGTGTAAGCCTTTCAGAGTGCTGTAACTGCAGAAACCACTGCAGGCTGGGGGTGGGGAGCCTTGATGGGAATGCACAGAAGGATGCTTCTCTTTTCTGTCAGGCCTTCGGAACCACAAGTACAGGGTCTCATGGGAATTCCCCAGAAAGTAATTCTTGCCTTTTCTGGTATCTCAAGAATCAAATGTATTTGAAAGTCCTTTGGGAATTGTAGACCTGAGCATAAGGGTTGGCTCACATCAGTTGTTTTTTAGTAAGCTGAAGACAGGTACTGGAGATCTGAAGCAGAGAAATGGACAGTTTACTTCTTTAAAAATGGGGTTCGCAATTTTTGGTTACACACTAGAATTTCTTGAGAGATTTTTAAGACATTCTAAAAGTCTAGTTTACAACACAGTCCATTAAAACGAGACTATCTGAGGATGAGAACCAGGCCGCCGCGCTTTGAATTGTTGAGACCAAGAATCCCAGCCTTGAGGCATGATTCATTTACCACTGGTCTAATAACGCCACAGAAGGAACCAGCAAATTTATGTAGGCAAGTAGTTCACTATGACAGAATGCCTGAGACCAGCAACTTAGAAGGAAGAGGAGCTAGCAGGTGTCTCACCTGGCCATACAAGAGCGAGGACTTGAGGTCTCCAGGACACAGGCAAAGTTGGATGTGGTGGTGCATTGGTCTGCAAGCCTGTTAGTGAGATGGGCACCGGAGACAGGAGATCCCCGGGTGTATGCAGACCAGCTAGCCTGGCGCTTATGGTGGCAAATAACAGACCCTGTCTCAAATAAGGTGGAAAATGAGGCCTACCACCTAACACCCAAGACTGTCCTCTGACTTCCACATGTATGCCACAGTGTACACATGTTCATACTCACACATGCATTTGGAGAGAAAGAGAGAGAGAGACAGAGAGAGAAAGAGAGAGAGAGAGAGAGAAAGAGAGGATTATCAGAGAAGTTCATTTTGGTTTTATGGCTTCAGAGTTTTCAGCCCCTGGTTGCTCAACTTTGTGGCCTTGCTGCCCTGGGTAATGGTGAGGAGTTTGTGGTGGGGGCAGCTGCTCACCACGTGATGGAAGCAAAGAACCAAAGAGGAAGATGCTGAGGTCCCAAGGTCATCCTCAAGGGCATGTCCTCAGTGTCTTAACTTCTTCTCACAAGGCTCCACCTCTTAAAGGTTCTGCCACCTCCCAGTAGTGCTAAGATGAGGTCCAAGCCTTTAGCAAATGACTTTGGGGAGAACGTTCTAGACCCTAAATGCATTGGAAATTGAAAAATGGAGAGAGTAGTATATTAGCTTCTTAGGGTTTTCATAATGAATTGTCATCAACTAGGCTGCTTAGGACGTACAGTGTTTATCTCTTGGTTCTGCGGCTTTGAGCCCGAGGCCGGGGGGAGCAGAGGGAGCTTTCCTTGACTCTTCTGGACCCCCTTGTGCTGTATCTCCCACCTGCTCTTTGCCTGGTTTCACAAAGTCTCGTGTTCTATTTTCTCTCAACAGAGAAAGACACAAATATGTAGAGAAAGACACATCCGCGGGGTTCGAGCCCTCCTTAATCTAGAATGGTCGCATCTCAATCCTTAACTAATCATATCTACAAAGACTCCATTTCCAAATAACATCGCATTCTGTGGTGCCAAGTGGATATGATCTTGGGGCAAGTTCTATGTAAAGGTTGATAGAGTGACACACAGGTGACAAGGACATTGGGGTGAAGAAATGCAGTAGCTGTGGGCTCTTTCCCCTTCTGAAGGGAGCAGGCACAGGCACAGCCTGGTTTCCATTCTGTAAGTAGTAGGGAAACAAAGGAAACATAGATAAAACAAAGTGACAAAGCAGAGTGGGAGGGAAGTGACTTTGACAGACACCCCCCTCCATGAACCAAGCAGCAGGCACAATGGGCAGCCACTGGGGGACGGGTCCATAGGAACACACTCGCCTCTTCCCCTGAGTGAGAAATGCTTCCAGGCATTTGTGCTTACACAGCCCAGGTTAGGAGCAAACAGCAGGTGACAGCCCTCCTTGGGGAGATGAATTGAGAGTTTAACATGACAGTCATGGAAGGGACTCCACTCTATTTCCATTGGCCTGGCAGACACATTGAGTTAACTTGTTTAGAAGAATATGTAATTTTTTTTCTTCTTTAGAAATACTCCTAGACTCTAGAAGGAGGCTGGAAATAATAAGGAAGATGCTTTGTCTTTCTCAGCACCTATGTGAGTGGTGGGGTGGCATGGGCTGGACCAGTGGGCAGAGGTTATTTTGACTTATCTGCTCTGATCTCAACTAAGCTGGGCTGGCTGGGGGCAAAGCTGAGCATTGCTGCACTGTGGGGGTTAGGGGTAGAGGTGGGGGCTGTGATCAGAGGGAAGACTGCAGACATGCATCCAGGGTCTGCATCCTTTCTCCTCCCAGCCCTCTTCCCAGCCCATCTCCAGTGGCAAAGTTTTCACTTCTTTATAGAAGCAGTGCAGAGTTAAGATGCGTGCTATCCACAGTGAGCTGGCTAAGTGGGAGAAGTGCTGTGTGGTGCTCTGAGGGTTCTAGGCATCAGGGACTGTCACTCAGTGAGTTAAGGATGAGAAAATGGGTTTACTGCTCACACCCAGAAGTAAGCTCCTGTTTGCTGTGTGGCCTCGTTGGGACTTCCTAACTGCTGAGCATTTGGGCTGTCTCCCTCTGTAAAGCCAGTTTTTCTGGAGGTGACATGTGGTGAGGTCCCTTGATGATGTGACCCTGGGTATAGAACCCGGTAGCCTCCATGACATTCCTGGAACCTGGAGTTCCATCTTCCTTCAGTCTTGTCACATGCGGAGCTGAGTGGCCCTTTCAGTAAAGACCTTATGGTAGCTGGAGAAACAATACCCAAACTGCAAAGCTAGTATCAAAGCCACAGTCCTCTCTGCACACAAACCAGCTTTTCACAGAGCATGTCACAGCTCGGATGACAATGTCACATTTTAAGTAGAAACTAACCTATTGTGACGTCGATGGACAAATTGATTAAATACTGGAAGACTTTTTGGCCAACTTTCTCCCATGTTTGGGGGTCTTTTTAAGGAGGGGGATACATATATAAACTTGAATCATTTAAACTTCACAGGAACATGGATCTAAAATAATCCAAAAGAGTAAACACACTCTTATTTTGGGGCCAATTTTGAAAGAACTGGACATCCGGATTTGGTTTATGAATCTCATATTGGCAGTTACCTTGTTTTTTTTTTTTTTTTGGTCTTTTTTGTTATTTTGTCTTTTTTTTTTTTTCTGAAGCTGAGGACCGAACCCAGGGCCTTGCGTTTGCTAGGCAAGCGCTCTACCACTGAGCTAAATCCCCAACCCCTGAATCTCATATTGGAAATGCATTTTGAGAACACTAGGCTTTCCTTCTTGTTTTCCTAATTGATACTCCGATTTTAGTATCTTTGCTTTCTCGCTCATTTATAATTTTATAAAATATACTTTTTTTTACAGTATCCTATGATTTAGAGTTTTCAATAAATTGGAAAACATAGAGTTTCCTCTCCACCTAACCCACCCTGGACATCCAGCTAATTAATATCAAATTGTGATAGTACCATGCTAATAGACTTTAGCATGCCAAATTAGCCTGGCTCTGTCTTAGAAAGCTATTTGTTAGGATCCACTAATGAGTCATGTATTTCATATGCCTAAGTCACTCCCAGGGAGTAATTTGGGTGTTTAGGAAGTATATTAGGCACTGTTTTGGGGGTTGGGGAGACTATCCGGTGTCTTAACTATAGCACCCTTGATCTCAAAGAGTTAACCCATCCTTTGCACAGCTTAGGTGAGAGGCTGGAAATGCATTCTGCAGGAGGGGAAACCTTAGGAAAAGCAGCCAGAACTGCAGCGATGGCTGTGACCAGCTCTTGTCTCATGACAGGTTCCGTCTGGGCCAGCTTGATAACTGCCATCGTCATCACAGGGCTGGCTCCCACTGTGGGTCCAGCAAAGAAGAGCAGGATGAAGAGGAAGAGCAGGCCCATTTGCGTGTTTATATCCTCACTTTGGTTACAGCAAATCTCAGGAAACAGACATGCCCTTGTCAGTTACAATTGCAGGACCCAGACCCAGGTGTGTCAAGTGACCTGCCCACGGTGGCCTACCTAGGACTTGGACATGGCAGAGACGGGCTCAGATGCAGGTCGCCTATCCTCTTGTTTGCTCTTCTGCCATTGTCCTGAAAGGGGGCCACTTCCTTGGGCTGACCACACGGGTGACCCAAGCACATGCTACTAGTGGAATTTCTCTGGGGCGATTCTGTGCAACTAGAATTTCCGAGGTTTTCCTTGTGTCACAAAGGTGTGCAAATCAATGCTTTGTGCTGCTTCTCCTCACTGCAAGGTGGGGAAGCTGGAGGGGATAAAGGGGGAGTCAGAGATGGACCCCAGAAATAAGAGGCCTTGCAAGCAATGCTGCCACCTAGTGAGGTGAATGTCAGCTTCCCTGAAAGGTGGACTTAGTAGACTTTAATAGAATCATGTCCAAATGTTTCAGTTTCCTAAGAAGAGCAAGAGGGAGCAGGATCCTTCCCTCAGCGGTAAGGAGATCAAGGTTTGTCAGGGTTTGTTTAAATTGGCTTTCCCAGCACACATCTTTGGGAAAAGACGTTGTTGCTGGAACCTTCCGGGAGACAGCTCTGTTTAACCGCAGTGGGGAAGGCAGCTGGATCATTATGTGCGCTTATCTATGATCTGAACAATATCGGTTGTGCTGCTTTTTCTCTAACACGTGTGTACATACACACTATATTTGCATGTATATAGATATATGTAGCACATATATAATACACATACACATATATCTCACAATTTAGCATTTTAACTATTATGAAGAACAGAATACTAACCCCACACCCTTCTCCCCCAATCCTCAGCTGCTGTCATTCTGCCTTGTCTCTGAATCTGCCTATCCTATGCATATGCTAATAAATGGACTCACATAGTGTTGGTTCCCTTGTGAATAACCGATTTCACTCAGCATTTCCTCAGGCTTCGTTTGTGTTGAGCCATATATCAGAATTGCCTTCTTAAACTCTTTTAAAGGGTTGTTACTACTTTTTTCACATGGATGAGTATTTGGTCTGCATGTATGTCTGTATACCATGTGTGGGCCTGGTGCTCACAGAGGCCAGAAGGGGGCACTGGATCCCCTGAAACTAGAGTTACAGGTTGTGAGCCACTATGTGGGAGCTGGGACTAGAACCTGGAACCTGGAAGAGTAAGCAGCAAGTACTCTTAACCACGAAGCCATTTCTCCAGCCCCAGCAGGTTCCTTCCTTTCAAAGGCTATGTAATGTCCCGAGTATATACCACTTCTTGCTAATCCCTTCATCCATCAGCAGACACTGGGGTAGAATAGCTTCTGGTTCTATGACCAATGCTACTGTGAATACAAATGCACAGGTTTCTCGCAGACTCAGCTTTCTACTCTATTGGGTATATATGGAGAATTACCAGCTCCTATGATAATCCCATTTTTAATTTGTTGGGGGAGCTGCCACCCACCCCCATGCCCCATAGCACCCTCACCATCTTACATTCTTGTCAATAATACATACTGGTTCCAGTGTCACCTACATCTCTCTAATACCTTTTTATTTTAACTATTATTTTAGTGTCTGTGTGTGTGTGTGTGTGCACGTGCACGTGCATGCACTTGTGCATGACTGTAGCTATGTGTATATATGTATGGAGGATAAAGATTGATGTCTTCCCCAAGACAATGTCTCACCCTGAACCCAAAGCTTGAAGTTCTGACAGAGTGCCTGGTAGCAAACCTAGGGATCCTCCTGTTTCTGTCTTCCTGGAACTGGGATTTCAGGGATAGGTCTCTTTAATGTGGGTGCTGGGTCACAAACTAAGGTCATCATGCGTATGCAATAAGCTTTTTCCTGACTGAGACATCATCTCAGTCCCCCTTTATCTTTTTTCATGGTGTCCATCCCAATAGGACCTCTTTTCACAGGCCTCTTGGCCATCTGTAAGATTTGGAGACTCTCCTGACTCAAAGTCTCAGTTTCCTTGCCTATAGAGTAAGGTTAATACTATCAATCTCCTAAGGTTGTTGAGAAGATCTCAGATGAAAATGAGAAAATCTACCTAGCTCTAGCTGCAGCTAGTGTCTCTCTATCCCTATGTTACAGCTATAGAAAGAAAGAAAGATGGCGGTCCTACATTGAGGGCTTCTACGGAGTCAGCGATCCAGACTGCTCGCTGAGCATGGCTTTCTGCCCTCCTTCGGCAGCATACTTAGGGGCCAGGAGGACTTGTGGGAAGCCACCAATGCACCTCTGAAAGCAGCAGCAGAGATGATGAGCTTAGAAAACCGAAGGGTTGCTCATCTGAGCAGGCCCAAGCTGTTTTTCAGCAGTGGCCTTGTGGTTAGTCTCTGGAAGTCAGGCTCTCTGCAGAGCCACTCCAAGGCTTGGAGAGTCAGTCGCTGCCCACTTCAAAGGCAACTGAGGCTGTCTCAGTCTTTTTGTGGAAGACAAGGGTTTTCCTCTGAAGATAGCCTGTGCTCTCTCATCTGAACAGCATTTTGATGGGATCAGGTACCGTAAGCATTAATTACCACTATCGGGATAGGTGTCCCCCTTTGTCCAGGCACTATTAAAAAACAAAATAAAGCAATGCTCCTTCATTGTTAGTGACAAACTGGCAATTTGGAGGTGGCAGCTTCTTTATTGAGCCCAACAGGGGTAAGAGAGAAACTGGTACTGTAGTGAGAATCTTTTGTGCACAATTAAGTTATGAGCAGAAAGATAGTTACTGGCGAATTCTTAAGAAAATGAGGACAGCATGGTGTACTAAGGTTAAGGGTCTTTTAGAAGTCCCAGCATTGTTGACCAAAGGTTGAAGTTCTGCTTGAGGGAGGAGCTGATCCACAACTCTCTGATAAATGGCTCAAACTTGCCAAATGTTTCAGCTCAGCCTTCCCTCTGAGAAAACCCTGGTGACAATAAAGAGAGAGCAGAGCTCTGAGTCTTAATGCTGTTGTCCTTTCTGCTGCCGATGTCACAACCCGGGACAGCTTGCTCAGCTGCTGAGGGGTGAAGACCTGTTCTGCTCCTGGCTCTGTCAGCCCAAATAGGCATCTCTGACCATCCAGCACTTGGCACTCCCAACTCCTAGGCTCAGTTTTGTTCACCATCTCTCAACTTGGCAGCCACCTTTAAATATCATTAATTTAGCAACACAGTAATGAAGGGTCGGAATAAGAATTATAGCCGACACACATGTGCTCATTCTATGTAGCAGTCACACTATTCTGTAAGCTGGGTGTCACCCGTGTGCATGACCTCCAGAGGCTTCGCAGCAGTCCCGAGTGAGAGGAGAATGAAAAGATGAACAATGAGCTAACACAATGAAATGCCACCTGTGCAGGGGAGACACATTTCTGGCCTCCTCAAACTTGTCAGCACACGATTAACTGAGACCCTGTATCAAACTAGGAAGGGGAAAAAAGGAGCCAGTGTTGCAGGCTCATGGCAGAGGGACTCTGGATTCTGTCTCTATCGTCACACAGAGTCAGTGGGAAAGGGAGAGGGGCACATTTTCACACTAACAATAATGTAAGTTTCATGTTAGTTATCAGCTTGGTCCAGTCTCTGTTTTTTTTTTTGTTTGTTTGTTTGTTTGTTTGTTTTTTCTGGCTGAAAGCGCCAAGGAAGCTCTGAGCAGAATCATTCCTATTTAGCTGCCCAGCCCTTGGCCTTCATTCTCCTCTCTTTCTTCCTTGCTTTGCATTGAAGCATACAACCATGGCAGCTGCAAAGACTGCTGGTCTAGTCTTGCAATAAAGAGTCCAAACTCTCCCTCAACTCACCCCTATTGCTTGAATTCTATGGACAGTTTATTTCTATCTCTGAAGATGAGTCAGTGATATGTAAAAGAATCCTCATTGAAAATCAATTAATTCTCTTATTTATTAGGAACTTATGTATGAAAGATTTGGCCAAAAAGAAAATGGGAATAAAACAAGGTCCTTATTTAAACACTGCAAACCCCTTTTGCCTCTCCAAAGCAGTTGTAAAGTAAATGGAAAATGAGTCAGTGTGGCAATTAAGGGTCAACTGGTCTATAGTCAATAAATATTCCCCAAGGTAGGTAAGTTTCTAGTATAATCTCCTTGTAAACATTATAGATAAATTGTACTTGGCCCCAGACTAGGAAGCAAACCTGGGGCAAGGGTTCAAGGAGATGGAGATAAGAGCAGATCTGTAAACATGGGGAGCCATCATGAGAATGGGGTGTTGGGAGCTGGGAAAGATGCACAGGAAAAGGCAGAATAGCAAGTCATGGACATTCCCCCTTAGTATTGTGTGCAAGGCTCCTGGTAGCTAGGCAATGTGAAGAAGCAGGTAACTGTGACTCGAGTGGGTTCAGGGGAGCATGTCGCTTGAACAGACAGAGCCAGGGAAGAACTGATTGTTTATTTGGAAGGATGATAGTCACACAGGCTTATGGGTACCATGAATATTTAAGAAGATGCTGGAGACCTTGGGCATTGATGCTGTGAGGGATAAGAATAGGAGAGCCGAGGACAATGCTGCTTGCCCGGTGTCTGCTGGGTGTGGAAAAAGCACTTGGCCATTCATAAATGCAGGGAAGACAGGCAACCCAGAGTGGTGGGCAAGAGCTCCCATTCAGACGTGTGAGAACATGTGAGCTCTTGCTTACTCTGGCACCCTCTGGTTCGGAAACATATATCCCTGAGGGTCTAGTTAGGAATGAAGCTTCCTTGTGTGTTGGAAAAGGGCACAGGTGAGCCTAGGCAGGCAAGAGAAAGCTGTAAAGATGGTTCTGGAATTCAGGTCTTGCTCGGTGGATAAGGAAGGCCTGGAAGCTGTGTCCTGGATCTGGTTGTTCTGCACACTGTACTGTCAGTCACCTCTCACCAGAACCAACACCTAGGTAGTGCTGGTCTTCTCTGACAGTACCACAAGGCTTGTGCATCCGTCCATCACTCAGCAAGCTGTTGTTGAGCCAGTTACAGTGGGAACACAAAGGACTGCCTTCAGACACTTGAGGTGAGCAAACACCACCTCAAGTGCATTTGGCTGTGGGAAATAAGTGAGGGAAAAGGGAAATTCTGCATTTCTTCCGTGGTGTGTGTGGTATGGTGTATATGTTTGTACTCATGTGATATTTTAGGGATGGCAGAGTAATTTGTTGCTCCCAACAGTGAACAGAGACCATAACCTAGATGCTGCTGAGCAATGGGGACATTGTAGCGTGTGTGACCAGGTGTCAGGAATTCTTGCCACCCAGCTCAGTTGCTGTGTGGTTTATGCTGCCCTCCCCTGCCCCACACTTGCGGTGTGTCATCAGTAAACACAGAAAAGGCCAGAGTGTCCTACTGACCTGGCTTCAAAATCCCACCTGCATTGTCTTCCTGGGAAACGACCTCATTCTTAAAGCCATCTATTGACAAGCTAGGCAATGAACAATCCAGCCAGCTAACTGTGGTAAGCTCGCTGCTTACTTTGTCAGTCTCTGATGCTGGGAGAAAGAAATGGGTCTTCTGAAGACTGCATTTAGTACATCATTTCCTTTAGTATTTCATACCCACAAGATACCAGTTGTTCAGATCTGGGGACACCAAGACACGTCAGGCTGAGACCCTGTCTTCAGGAGTCTTAGCTCTGGGCTGTGGGCTCAGTGTCCATGGACAAAGCACAGCTATTTTCTAGAGCTGCGTGTGAATTCCACCTTGCAATCTGGAAAGCGTGCTTCTAACGGGTTATCTGCCAGCCGTGTTTTGGGGGACTTTCTGGCTAGGAGCGGTAATCTCCAAAGAACTCATCGCTGTCGTCTTGAGGCCATGGCAACCAGTCAGGGCTGCACTCTACCGTGAAAGCTCTGCTCTGCCTCCCTTAGCTGTGTGCTAGTGTGACTGGATGGCCGTGGGAGCTGTGGGATTTGGCAGGGTAGGAAAGCATCAAGGGGAAGCTTTACGTCCCCTCTAATGCCCCTCTCCCTTATCCGGCCATCCACCCAGCACATGCCGGGAGTGCTCAGCTGTACCCACCAACCCTTATCTAATGCGATGTTGGTTTGGAGGGCCAGTCTGTAACTCAAAGGTCCTGGGATTCCATGCCCTCCCCTTAAGTCATCAAAAAGTTGAGGTATTAGCTTTCTTCCAGTGCTTGTTTTTACTTATTTGTTTGTGTATTTTGTGTGTGTGCTCTCTTCTGAGCCCACTTCTGACTTGGGGTCTTCCTGCCATTGCCCACACTGTAGTTGTTTGGCGAGAGTTGGTCTCCTGGATAGAGGCTCGCAGAGATGAACACAGCAGCGCTTTCCAAGCAGAAGACTTACATAATCATTTTTTAAAAAAAATCTTGTATCAAGAATTTTTCTTTTGAATGAATAGCAGTTGGATAAATAGTTCACGTTGAAAATATGTTCGTCTGATGAAGAACGAGACTGAAAGGGAGTGATGCACTTTTAATTGCTGAAGAAACAGCCGGCCACTTTAAATGCTTAGTCACATTGATGTCACAATCCTAATTTGCCCCAAATTGCTCTTTTTCTCCCTTCATCTTGCACATGTGACGCTGTTAGCATTTATCACCATGTTCAAAAAGTGCCAAGATAATGACTATGATAATTAATCTGGCCCCATAGCTTTCCCCCACAATCAGGAGCCAAACTATGTAGCTCTTTCCTTCCACATCTGCTTCCAGCTGTCCCCAGAGGGAAGGGAAGCTGAGTCACGTGGCAAGATGATGGCTGTGGGGAAGTGGTGCTGGCTACCCGTCTATCCTGTGAATCTTGCAGTTCAATTCTCCCAGGATTGAATTCCAATTAGGACTGCCACTCTCAGTGTGTGTATGTTGTGTGAGTAAAGATACCCAACCAACAGGTTGTTTTTGAGCCTTGAACATGCCCAAGACATAGTTTGAGAAGTCACTGTGATTCAACAGAATGTCCCAGCCTCTGCCCATATGCCTGTCCTCATGATTGATTCTGGGACCATGAGTAGTAGTTAAAAAAAAAAAAAGACAGTGTTCTGGGGCTGGGAGTATCCCCTTTAAAGCCAGCATTGCAGCCAATAAATCACCTTCCTCCTCAGAGTGCCACTCTTTCTCCCTCTGCTACTTGATAATCTGTGGGTGTGTACCAGGCCCACTCACAGAAAAGCCCATCTTCACACACGCTTTCACATGTGCACACTAGCACATGGGCCCCCAGCAGAGCGGGGTGAGTCATGAAGTCAGTCACCTTCATCTCCAGACTTGGCTGGCAGACAGCTGGAGCTTACAGGACGTCAGCCTAAAAATGACCTTAGATGGCAAGCTCATCTCGAATCTCCTGCACAGCTGTGCCACCCTTTGCACAGCTGAGGCGGTGAACTGTGTCTTAGGAGAATCGTTGTTACTTATGAAATTTGCACTTGAAATATGTTTCTATTAGTGTTTAAAATTAAAGTTGCATGTGTTCATAATTTAAAGTAACATCATTTGAGAAGTCTTGAGGTGCAACCCCTCCCCCACCCCGCCGCCACCACCACTGGAAATGCAGTGGGCATTTCCTGCTTTCTCAAGATTCCTTAATATTCATCTCCCTGGCTTCTTGTTCTCGGGTTGGCTCTTCTTGATTTGCTTAGATTTTGATTTCTCAAGACCTTTATGATATCAAAGCTGTTGTCATGGACTTGGGGATGTGGTTCAGTGGTGGAGTCCTTGCCTAGCATTTACAAGGCCTCATGTTACAGCCTCAATAATATAAAGCAAACAACAGTAACAACAAACTCCAATACAGCCCCTCTGCTTTCCCAGAATATTTAGCCAGTGTTTGCCCCTTTCGCTGTGTTGACATTTGTTCTGACGCTTCAGAGGAAACAGAGGGTAAAGCTGCTGGCTTTTTTTTTCTAAGCATGAATCAAAGCAGTAATTATGCCAGTCAGAATATTATTCATTGCACGTTTAGAATATGCTCTTTAACATTTACTTATTTATTCTCTCTCTCTCTCTCTCTCTCTCTCTCTCTCTCTCTCTCTCTTTCTGTGTATGTGTCCTTGTGCTCCACATGTGTGCATGCACACATATGACCCATGATGTGCATGTCAAGGTCAGAGGACAAATTGCAGAAATGGGTCTTCTCGTTCCATTCCATTGGTCCTGAGGAGGGGATTCATGTCATTAGGCTTGGCTTCACCCACTAAGTCATCTTGCTAGTTCTAGAATTATCTTTTAAAAGCACGATTCCACTTAGTAATGCCCTTGATGAATGAATTGAGAGGATTAATTTTGTCCAACTTGGAAATACCCACTGACATGCAGCATTTGGGGCGGCATGGCATGGGTCTCATAAGGAAAAGCACATGTAGTTGTGATCTTTGCTAGATTCTTGTTCTTTTTTCCCCTGTAATAAATTTTTGCCTGCAAGAATACTGAACAAACTCTAATTGCTCAGAATTGGGGATTTTGAAGACGTTGTCTCCAATGGGATGAAAGGAATGAGTTGTATTGTAGAATATTTAAAGGAAAACAATGAACAGATCAATCGCAAAACTAGAACTTTCAGTTGAAAGATCCAAGTTCAGAAACTTGATTCCACTACCTTGAGCCCTCAGATGCTTGCCAGCCTTAAAAGGCTTCTCTGTGAAGATCCAAGGTGACAGCAACACATGTGACTTGCTGGTGCCACATATCGAATGTGCCAACCTTGGAAGCTAGCTATAACCCAGCAAGCCAGTATCATGCACGTAACCATATAAGATCGTTTGAAGTGCATGAGAATCTAATGGTTTTCAGTGTATTAGAGTACCTAAAGTCTTTTTTTTAATCATTTATTTTGATTTGTGTGTATGTGTGGGTGCCTGCTTGTCTCTGTATGTGCATGTGCAGCTCCCTCAGAGGCTAGATGAGGGCATAGGAACTCGAGTTACAGGCAGTTGTGTGATGCCCGATGTGTGTGCTGGGAACTGAAGCTGGGTCCTTTCCAAGAGCAGCCAGTCCTCTTCACTGTTGAGCCATCTCTCCCAACCCCAAGCATGCAGTTTCTGGATATAAGTCCAGATTGCTCATTTCAGTAAGTCTTTAAGAAACAGCCGCTTGTTGAAACTTAGAGTAACATCAAAGAGTGTCAGCAATGATATTAAAGGCTATGAAGCTAGTTCCTCATTTTCCAACAGGTTTGCTGGGTTTTCTTCATGTATTTCAAATGAAATAACACATCTGGAGCTAAGTCACACAGCCAACGCACCGTAAGCAATACATCAAAGAAATGCGTGCAGTTGTGGGCTAGGGAGGTGGATTAGTCAGTCGGTGAAGAGCTTGACATGGGGCAAGACAGCCTGGCTTTGATCCCCAGATTGCTGAAGTGGTGGTGTGCGTTTGTAACCTCATCACAGGAGGCAGAGACAGGGCGATCCCTGGGGAGTGCTGACCAGCTAGTCTAGCCTATTTGACATGCTCCTTGCCAATGAGAGTCCCTGTCTCAAAAACAAGGTGGATGTGTCCTATGGAACCAGGGCTCTAAAGACTGACCTCTGGTATCTAAATGCCTGTGCACACACGATGCACATGCAAATGAAAATGTATCTACACCCACATATACCAAAAGAAACTTCTGCAATTGTAATAATAAGAAAAACTTCTCCAAACTCTACTGGTTCTTCAGTAAAACCCTTTTCTCTTTTATTTACCTGTAGCTACAAGAGTATAGACTGCAAAAGTTAGCAGTTCGATTCTCAGTGTCAGCCCTGAGTGCTGGTAATGCAACATTATTATGTTCAGAGTTAAGCAGATCTGGGCATGTGTTTATAATGAAAATAAGGTCACTGCAGGAGTGTGTAAAGAGGCTCTGATTTTCCAGGATGATTTTGGGACAGGTTGGTGCTTGGTTCTATCCTTGGATCTTGATTCACTTGAGTTGGTTCATGAATAATATGGTCTCTTCTCTTTGGGAATAGCTCCACGGTGCATTGAATATAAATGACAAATTAAGATGTGCCAGAGAAGATGTAGTATAAGGCCACTGAGGGCATGCCACTGTTTTGAGGTGTAAACTAGGCGCCAAGCAGACTCCCCCCAGTCCTTCCTATGTTAGTCAGCTTTGCCTTTCTGTAACAACACACCTGATGTGGCCAATGTAGAGATGGAAGGTTTTAGTCCATGGTCATGAAGACCTGCTGCCAAATCTGGCCTCAGTGATAAGGCAGCTCATCATAGCCAGAGACTATGGTGGGGCAGGCCGCTTACCTCAGGATAGCTTGCGAGTCGTGCCCCCCCCCCCCGTCTCCAGCAACCAAACTTCCTCCCATCACACTCCACCCTGAACCGCCTCTCAGCAGCAGCTCCAGGTTGGAGACCAAGCCTGTAACATATGGGGACAATCAAAAACCAGGCCTTGTAGTGTTGAAGCCAATCACCTACGCTGGGTGCTGTGCTAGACCCACACAAAAGCCATGTGAAGTCCTTATACCTTACACAGCCTGATGCATCCCTGACGCTCCATCAGTGTGCTAAGGTGGCAGTGCATTGTCCAACTGCATCCAAGGAAGGCAGGTTGTGAAACGAGCAAAGAACATGCTTGCTGCCGGACAGTCTGGAATTTAGATCCTTTCTTGGGCATGTCCAGATCTGTGCCCTTCGGCAAAGTTCTCTGGGCCTCAGCTTCTTACTCTTCAGAATGAGAGTCATTTTCCACCCAGCAGCGATGCTGTAAAAGTTAACAAGGGTGACAGTTGGTCCTCCCCAAACTGCATCTCTCAGGGTTTATGAGTGGGGACTATTCAGACCAATTTCTGTTTGATGGCAGGACCATAAGACCTTTATTTTACCTCATTTTTACAGTAAAATACTAATTTCATGCTTTTTAAAAATCTTGTCTCTAAAATTTATGAAACTAATGAAGAATATAGGACCACAGACCTCACATTACTAAGAGTATAATCTTAGTCATTTCTCTCAAATTCCAAATTAAGGGACAGTCACTGAAATAGTTACTAAAAATTTGTGTGACTAATCTAAGATGGCCTACTAGTAGAGTTAGAGTGTTGAAGGAAATGCTTATACTTTGGTTCAAATCAACTTAACTTTCTCCCTTTTTGGAGACAAAGCAATTGACAGAAACTCCAGGGTCTCATATGGAAATGAGGACAGAAGACAGGGCCCTGGCTGCTCCCAAGCCCCAAAGTCTCACTGTATTTTTGAGGCTAGCCTAGAACTCACTCTCTAGACCAGACTGGCCTAGAACTCACTTCGATCCTCTTGTCTCAGCCTCCCAAGGTGCTGGGGTTCCAAATGTATGTCGTCATCCTCAGTCTAACTGAGCCCTCTTCATAATCACTCTGAATTCTCTTCCCATCCACTCTCTCTCAGTCTCCATCATTAATGGATAAGAAATAATAGAATTTGCTTCAGCGTGTGCTGTGAACTTGAGTCAGACGCTTGCTGTCCACCATGTGACCCAGTGCTTGTACCTTACAGCCCTCCTCAGGCTGGCTGTCCTTGGTCCAGGGACGGCTTTGTCCCTCCTGAGGAACTGATCTGTCTCATCTTTAGGGTTTACATTTACCTCTTCACTTCCACGCTGGGAACCTTAGAGTCAAGTGTGCAAGTCAATCATAGCAACAGTATGGAATTCTCCTTCTGTGTTCAGTTTCTCCTCTCTTGTGCTCTTTTCCACTGTGCTTGTTTCACTGTATGCGACCCCTCTTATAAAACTTCAAATTCCACCAGGAAAGAAATCAATAAACAGAAGAAGAAATGAATGGTTCCAAATAATTGAAGGTAGGCCAATCACATAACTAACCAGGGTTTAAAAACTGTGTAATATGAGACACGGTTTTGAGGACTGGGGACTTTTAACTAGATAAGAGGAGACAGAAGATCCTCAGTGTTCCAGGTGGTGTCTATCATTTTGAAGACACTGTAGAGAAGGTTCTATTGGAGACAAGTTCCCTGCCTTCAAATCCTGTCCCCTTCTAGTTTAAGAAGCAGTTCCTGGCTAACTGGCAGAGGCTATTCTAACAGAGCTATCCAGAGTGGACACTTTCCATCTCTGGAGGATCCTAACGTAGCCATACCTGAGACTCCTGCGTCGTGAGAGAGGGTGGGTTTGTTGACCTTTGAGGTGTGAGTCTGCTTTTTTTTTTCCATGATTTTCTTTACATGGAAGTTTCAGGGTGAAACTGAAGAACTTGGTTGCTCCAAAGTAAGTGGGATTTCTGGGCATTTATGGAGGAAGGCAGTAAAAATGCTTTCCCAAAGTAGTCCCCTTACTGTGTGAGCCAGTGGATGCCTTGATCTTCTCTAAAGCAAAGCTGGCTGTGAGTCACCAAAGGGTAGGCAACAGGAGGTCATGGCACCTGAAGTCATTTCCTCTTGGAGGGCGTTATCGGCATTCCAGTTACTGTAAGGGTTGTTTTAACCATTGACGGAGACTCCTGAGTCTCCTTATGGAAATAAGAGCAGAAGGCAGCACCCTGGGATGTTCCTGGGTCCTATACCCTCACCTCTCTTCCCATGGAGTATAGGGTGGAAGAATGCAAGCTCTCCAGGGAGCAGTGAGTTAGTGAGATGTGAGCCCTTGCCAGAGCTGAACTAAACCAAAGCAACACTTTACCTTTTATGTTAGAGCCCAGATCTTGCTATAGAAATTAGGCAGAGAGAACAGGATTATCTCGTGAGATTTTAAAGTGTGATTGGGAAGAATTTTTCCCATTGTTTTGTCCTCTCCTAAGAGAAGTAAAAATACATACATGTATGTACATCTACATAAATGTACATATATAATTTACCTCCTGGGAAAAACTCTTAACTTACTTAAAAGTTACAAGTCCAGAAATGGCACAAAGGCTTCCCTTATTCCCTGTAGTTCCTTAACTATCAGTTTTTTTCTCACTTTTTTTTTTTTCTGAGTAAGAGGTAGACACCATGACCCTTTATACCTAAATACATCAAGGTCTACTTCTGGGGAGTGGTGTTTTGTTGTATGTAGCCAGAATGTAGTCATCGACTTTGGAAAAATTAGTACCGAGGCCTACCTTTATGTAATGATCATTCAGTCATGAGTAGCCTTCTGGTTGTGATCAGCTGCAGTCAGTGTCTGCTGGTAGATCATCCACATTCCAGCTGTCTTCCGGCGTCCTTCGTGACATAGTTTCCCTCCTCCATACAGCCTGCGTGTTAGGACCAGACTGCACTTAATTGTCCTGTGTTGTTTTGTTTAGAAGATAGTTCAGCAGTAGCATTATCATAGCTATTGGCCATTTGGACAGCATACTCTGAATTCTTAGACAGGGACACTTTTGATCATAGGACACATCTCATTCACAGCCTGCCTCTGCATCTCGGTCCCTTGAAAGCTGGGGTTCTATTTGCTGGAGTCCTAAGACCACTCCTATTCTGTGGGAAGTATTTTGTTACTGTTTTGTTGGCAGTGCTTGGATTTGAACCCCCAGCCTTGCTTGTGCTCAGATAAGCACTGTGCCACTGAACCATGCCTCAGCATTTTTTTTTTTTGAGACAGGGTCTCATTTAGTAGCGTGGGTTATCCTAGAACTTAGGATCTTCCTGCCTCCACTTCCTGAATGTTGGGATTTACAGACATGCACCATCAAACCCAGATCTGTTTGTATAAATGTTTTCTTTAATGTGTGAGGAGTTCGGGATTGCACATTTCTTCCATGCGAGTGTTTATTTGATCCAAACCACAGAAGCATCAGCTTGCGTGAAATCTTTGTAACTCATCTATTGCAAAACTGTCAGGACTTTCCTGCGTCCAGAAGAGGGAAACAGATTATTCTGAAAATCTTTGTTTTATATTGAGACAATACATTCTTTTTTTTCTAATGGTTTTTTTTATTAATTTTTAATTTTTTTTATTTTTCTCTGCTCCCCTCCCTGTCACTCCCCTCCCTCCCTCAACCCTCCCCCAATGTCCCCATGCTCCCAAATTATTCAGGAGATCTTGTCTTTTTATACTTTCTACTTCCCACGTAGATTATATCTATGTAGGTCTCTATTAGTGTCCCTATTGTTGTCTCAATTCTCTGGGATTGTGGTTTGTAAGATGGTTTCCTTTGACTTATGTTTAAAAACCACCTATGAGTGAGTACATGTGATAATTGTCTTTCTGTGTCTGGGTTACCTCACTCAAAATAATGCTTTCTAGTTCCATCCATTTTCCTGCAAAATTTAGGCTGTCGTTATTTTTTTCTGCTATGTAGTACTCCATTGTGTAAATGTACCACATTTTTTTTTTATCCATTCTTCGATCGAGGGG
>PVIU01003389.1:99967-146634 GCA_004026605.1 Ondatra zibethicus | reverse complement strand
CTTCAAATACTAGAGGGTAACATAAATTAGAACTTAGGTACAAAGTGTAACTGTCAGTATTTCATGAGTACTGCCTTATAAAACTTCAGCCAGACAGGCAACTCACCCAAAAACAGTCTCCCCAACCCATCTGAACTCAGGCAGTCTGACTCCACAGTCTACAGTCTTTACCGCCCACTCTGCCCAGTTGCTTCTTTTGCAGAAATCAACCCTTTGCAAGCTTCGGCCAACATTAAGATTCACTTGGGAGGTTTAAGCAACCTGCGTTCCAGCCCAGGGTCAGAGAATCTGGTTCTAAAGAACTCTCAGGTGATGCCCGTTGAGCTACTCCCCAGATTGTACATTGCTAGAGGCTGTTTGGGAGAAGAGGACAATTTGGAAACAAATCTTCTGCTAATTATCTTTAAAGCAAGACAGGTTTTATTGGGCCTGGGCAGTAATAATATTGCACTTTAGAACAGCAGAATGGAAGGGACCCTTCAAATCCGCTGACTCCCTGAAACCCTTTTCTAAATCAGTGTGGTTTAGCACCCAGAGACATGATTTGCAGACTACTCAAAGTGTTCTTTACCTGTCAAAAGGCAGAGAAAAGGAGTGCATTCTGTGAAAGCTTTTTTTTTTTTTTTTTGAAAGCATTCTTCGGGGAAAATGGGGGCTGGGATAATAACACAGTGCACTCTGCAATCTGCTGGGCTTAAGGGCTGAACTCTGTCTACCATTAGCTTGCAGGTTAAGAAGCGAGAGCGAGAATTTAAGCCAGGACCTCCTTCAGCTCTGCAAGCAAGACGGCGTTCTACATGAGGAGCTTTTCACATGGTTTTGCTTAAAGGAGGAGGTTAAATGAAGGAAACATACAACTCTTACCCCTAGAGGGAGGGCTGCAACTGCTTCCAAGGAATCCTGAGTGCAACATTAGGCAGGTTCTCTGGGGCCCAGCCTAGCTTCAGAGAGACAGCTGCTTGAATCTAAGCACCAATTAAAGATTTTGCTGCTTTTAGACCCTTTCTTGCACAAGAGCCTTCCTCTGGTTGTGTACTTAGAAAACTAGTCAACTGCATATTCAGCTTACGATGAGAAAAAATGCAGTCATGTATCACAGAAGCAAATGTTGCAGAAAGTAACCATCAAGGGAATTGCCGGCATAGGGTTGAATGGAAAACTCTTTACCAGTTGTGAGTTGCTTGAGTTTCTAAATGTCTAACTCATCACCTTCCTGCTGAACATGAGAATGCAAGGTTCACGCATTAAACACATGCTTTTCTGGCAAACACTATTATCTTTATCTAGCCATGTCTTAGCACATACAATTTCTCAGAAATTAAAGGTTTCTTCCTATTTCTGCTATGTTTGTATTGGGAAAAATAAAACTGGGGCCAGTGTAATGACTTAGCAGTTAAAGATGCTTCTTCTGCAAGCTTGATGACCCGAGTTGGATTTCTGGACTCTAAATCACTTAGTTATGGTTATTATTGCTGTGATGAAGTGCCGTGAACAAAAGGAAGTAGGAGAGGAAAGAATTTATTTGACTTACGTTTCCACGTCACTGAAGGAAGTCAGGGCAGGAAGCTGGAGGCAGGACCTGGCAGAGAGGCTGTGAGGGATGTTGATAACTGGTTTGTTCAGCTTGCTTTCTTATAGAAACTAGGACCATCAACCTAGGGGTGGCACCACCTACAATCGGTTGGGCCCTCCCCCATCAATCACTCATTAAGAAATGCTTCACAGGCTTGCCTAAAACCTGATCTTACAGATGTATTTCTTCAATTTAGGTTCTCTCCTCCATTCTCTACCTTGTATCAAGTTTTCATAAAATTAGCCAGCTCCTCATGTAGAGGGAAAAGGAGAGAATAGACTCTGCAAAGGTGTCCTCTGACCTCACAAGGGCACCATGACACATGTGCCCACAATATAATCATAAAAATGAATAGTATAATAATAATGGAAATAATGCTTTTAAAACCTGCATTGGAAAAGTCAGTGGAGAAACAATAGAAAACATAGCAATTTTTTTGATGTCTCTGATAGTCAAATAAAAACCAAAAATGAGAGGGATATAGAAAAATGAGCACATTAATCCATGTCATTTGGCATAACAATTCTAGTATTGTCATTGTTTTAAGAAGTATTTCAAACTTCTATCACCAGAACTATTATAGAATAAATTTCTAATGTCTTTCCTGTTTGAAAAAAATTTAGTTGGGGGCTAGAAAGATGGTTTAGTAGCTAAGAGCATCAGCTGTTCTTCCAGAGGACCCAGGTTCAATTCCCAGCATTAACATGGCTGCTCAGAACTGTCTGTAACTCTGGTTACAGGGGATCCAATGCCCTCTTCTGGTCTCTGCAGGCACCAAAACACACATGGTATACAAACACTCACATAAAATACCCATACACATAGATAGACAGATAGATGGATGATTGGTAGATGATACTTTAAATTTTGCCTTAGCTAACTGTTCATCTTGAGGAAAGAACTATCATTTGGCTGTCAAAATGCAGGCATAGAAAGTGTTCATAACCTGCTCCAATGAACTTTAGTCAATATTACCATAGCCCTTACAAGAAGCATATATTTTTTTAAAAGTTTCATGCTATTGGTAAAGGAGTTTAATATAGCTGTGTACCTAAAAACTCTCAGACGAGGCTATTTTCTGCTTGATTCCTCATACGGTTCTGAATGTTCCCAAGTGGTTGCTTTCACAATCCAGTGGCAAGCCCAGGAGATGCTGGATTCTACTAAGCTAAATCTGTTTTAATTTGTCCCCTGTTACTAAGCAGAAAGGAGCTATCAGAAGAGGAAAAGATGCCTATTTACACATTATTTGTGCTTACTATTATGTCTTAATTCTTACCAAACTGCTCTTCAAGAAAATTTATTTCACAATAAATTCAATGGTCTAGCTTTATACTGGCGATGCCACTGAATCTGTCTGGTTTGAAGAGACCACCAATATACAGTTCAGCCTCTGTAGGGATTTTAAGACATGCTTTATATATAAAGTGCAAAAGGCTTCAAGGTGGATTCCTTGCCAAAAAAGAAATTATATAATTCATGGCAAGGAGAAAAAAAGACAGTCATACAGCCAGTAAATTTCAAAAGTCAATGCATATGTTTGTTTAATATGCCATAGGAATGAGTCCTACGCAGCACACAGTGTAATGGAATGAAGGTACTTGACCTGCCAGGAAAGGAAGGACTGTCTGAGAACTTGACTATTCATATGATGCTAAGTCAATCTGGACCCTCTGATGGATAGGACCTCTGGGAAGGGAAAGGAAGACTGCAGTTCACTGACAGCAAGTGATGCCTGTGAACTTGAAAGCCCTATGGAGAGATGCAGTAGAACTAGCTGAGTACCGTTGAGCAAAGTAGAAAAGGGAAAGATAAGGCAAAGACAGCCTAGGCCGGAATGCTGGTCAAGCAGAGCTTTGCGAACAAACCTAAGGGTTTCTTATTAGCACCGTAAGAGTGACTAGGTGCAGCGCACCGCGCCCATCTGTGCTCTATGCGCCCCCATACAATTCTTGAACCTGGCAAAGGGCTGGAGATTAAAACACACAAAGACTCACAAATGGAGACACGAGTCATCCTTGAAACAGGAATGCCCTTTATTGCGCTCAGGAGCAGCTTATATAGAGATAGCCACGCTCCAGCCAAACATACCAGAAACCACTGCCCTGCCATCAGGAACTCCTGAGGGTCTCGTGCTCAGAGCAGCTGCAGGCTGTCTCATAGCAGAGGAAAACAAGTTGTTTACAGGAAATTCAGGATCTGGGGGTTCACAGATCCCAACCACTAGGGGTTTGAAACAGCGGTATCATTGAGGATTTGCCTCTAATAAACCTTCCTTGGGGCTTTGCGGAGACATCATTTGAGGGCAGAACTGGAAGCAATCTACCAAGCATCATTGTTTGCTCTGTTCCAAGTAGAAGAGTATCTCTGGACACCAAAGCGCCTGTGATGGAGATGAGTAGATACGTTAATTGGCAGAGGGAAAATAGATAAAATGACATGATAAGTAATAAGGAGCTATCAAGAATGATTGGCAGATTTTTGGTGCTTCAATCTAGCAGGCTTCTTAATGTGAAGAAGAAATACCCTTTGTGGTGAAGCTGCTGAAATCTGAGAAAGGACAATGGGGACAAACAATGGGCATAGAAACCCAGGATACTTTCGGCCACATGTGATTACATGAGAATTTCACTTTAAATTCCATCTTTAGGACCTTATCCCAAATATTGTACAATTCTAAATAACTTTAGGGAATTTCTGTTTCCCATCTTATCAAGATGTAGGGTAAAGTTTTACAATTAAGGCAGTTCCTAGGAGCCCTGCTGGCAGTGGAGACTATATAACTTTGCTAGGAGATAAGCGCATTCTCTACAGGTTTACCAATACGAGCTAAACATTTGCTAAGCATTCATTCGCCTCAGTCTGTATGCAGATCCTGTTTGTGCAATGTTTTTCTCCCTAAAATTTAAATATTTATCTCCTCCCACCCACAGGACAAAGTGCCAAGTGCTATTCTCTGATCAGCTATTGATTTTGTGCCATCTGTCACCTGTGAAGCCTGATCTCAATGATGTGGCAGTCTCTTAGTTTAAATTGTCCTAGGCAACCACGGCTTCCAAAGTGCTAGACAGGATCCTGCTTATTCCCTGTCTGTCACTGTGAGTTGTTTATGATTTTTATTGTTTGTAATTTACATCTAAATGAATTCACCAAGTATAGTGGAGATTTGCGTTTGAGCTGATGGGCTGAACAGAGGGTTTCAAACCATTATTTTCCTCAATCAGGAGGTACTAATGGGCATGCCAGTCATCCAAATGGTCTTTTCAGTATGACATAATTTCCTAAAGGCTTTCTTTACCTACTTCTCACAAAGCCTTAAATTTCTTGTTTGGAAAAAAAAATAGCAATGCAAAAAAAAAAAAACCTGTCATTCTTTGCCTTGAACTTTCCTATTTATTAAAAAGGAGATTGTGTCCATGGATATTCTTATAACAATCCCGGTCAAAATAATAAGTTTGCTTCAGTGTTATCATCAGAATCACAATTATATTTAGTTTTAAGAAGATGTAGCAATGAATGAACTGAACATCTATTATTATTTCACAAAATGCAATTTCCCCTTTCCTAAACCTTTGACCTCGCTTTTCTCTGCTTTCCCATCCCACCTAATTCATGCGTATTCTAATTATGTTTCCTTTGTCTCCAAGGACCTGAAATATATTCAGCCAAACTAAAAATGAAAAGGTGAGGCTGTGATTACAATAATAACTGTACTAATTTATTGGGTGCTTAAATGGAAAACCATATCACTGCCTCTAGCTGTGGCTAAGACCGAAAGTTGCCTCGAGGGCTAAGACAACTCCGTCTTTTTGTCAGGTCATGGAATCTACTTGTTATGCATTTATACCGGGCAACGTGGTTGTGCAAGGCACTTTCTGAGCAGCATAAAAGAGAAAGAGATTCTGACTTGGCTCATGGACTTGTCTATGAAATTTCACTCAAAACTTCACCAAACCAGCAGGCACCAGCAGAATTTGGAGGAAAATAGTAGCTGTTTCTCAAAGGTTGTTCTGGACTCGAAGCACTGCACAGAAGGTGAGCATGTCGTGGTAGCATGAAAGCATACCCAATACAACTGCATGCTGCCCAAAGCCTTTTCGTTTGTTCTGCCCACTTCAAACTTGACCCTCGAAGCTGAAATATGTACGTTTCACATCTGAAAACTGAATCCCTGTTGTCTGACTCTGCTGTGGTCTCAGCTGTTAAAGGCAGACTTCGATCAACTCTGCCTGACTGTGGAAGATGTGGTTTGCCTTAGCTGGTACCACTGGTCCTCTTAGCTTGGGAAGGAGGGAAATTTATTATATCCTAAAACTCTTAGCACAGGGACTCATGAAACATCAGAACTCAGAGGCTACCACAGCTACTAATAGCTAGGTGTCATGCTTTGCATCTTTAAAAAAATAATTTAAAGTTTTCCTTACTGACATTAAGAATTAAATTTTTAATTAAATTAAAAATACAAGATTAGCCCAGTGTGATAATAGACTCCTTTAATCCCAGCACTTGGAAGGTAGAGGCAGGTGGTTCTCTGAGTTCAAGACCAGGCTAGTCTATATAGCAACCTCCAGGTGAGCCAGTTCTGCATAGTAAAAGTTCTGCATGTGTTAAGAGGGGAAAAAAAGAAAACATGATCACATTATCACAATTTATCATTCTGAGCTATGTAAATTCTTTCTTATTTGAAACTGGTAATTTATGTTTTATTTTGGTTTTGAGATAAAAATCTCATATAGCCCAGGACGTGCACAAACTCTCTGTGTATCTGGGGATGACCTTGAACTTCTGATTCTCCTGTCTCCTGGAAAATGTGCAATTGTAGGTGTGCACCATCATGATCATCTTTGAATACCCTTTAAAGATAATCAATCAGACATGAGATTGATAAAATACATAAGAACAAAACTCAAAACTGTAGTTCCAAATTATATTTGGGAGAATTTATGAATAAATGAAGACTTAATTTGTAGGAAATGGAAATCCACAGGCAAAAAACTGCCGACAACTACCAGTACTCAGGAGGAAGACGATTTTCTTGAATCTTGGAACAATTCTGCATAAACAGCAGAAGAGA
Source organism: Ondatra zibethicus (assembly GCA_004026605.1). NCBI lineage: Eukaryota > Metazoa > Chordata > Mammalia > Rodentia > Cricetidae > Ondatra > Ondatra zibethicus. The sequence continues at coordinate 139,987 of PVIU01003389.1, read as the reverse complement.
TGATTAGAGAACATAGGCACCTCTCGGCACCCCACAGACTTTCACATCATTCTGTACAAGTGTGTACGTAGGTGGAGGGTGATGGAGAAAAGGCTTCCTGCTCTGTGGAGCACTTCGTCTGGTCTCTGACTTGCCTCTTGCTATTTTTCCCAGTCTTTTTCTTCATCATTTTTCCTTTCGTCTCTATCTCTCAATTTCCTGTGCATTTCCTTGTATCTTTTCCTCTGAGGATGTTCTGATAAGCTACTCTGTAGGTTTTCCAGATTAGGTTAAATCACAATGTTATTTTAATATTGTTATCTTTTAATATTGTTTTTTTATAGTGTACCCGTCTTAGGGTTTCTATTGATGTGATAAAACACTATGACCAAAAAGGAAGTTGGGGAAGAAAGGGTTTATTCAGCTTACACTTCCACATTGCTGCTCATCACTGAAAGAAGTCAGGACAGGAACTCAAACAGGGCAGAAACCTGGAAGCAGGAGCGGATGCAGAGAGCCTAAGAGGGTTGCAGCTTACCCATTGTTTCTCCCAGCTTGCTCAGCCTGCTTTCTTTTTTTTCTTTTCTTATCTTTTTTATTGCTTTATAAATAATACCATTCAAAATTTCCACATCCTCCCCTCCTCCCATTTCCCTCCTGCTTCCCCACTCACCCTCCTCCCCTCCCCCTCCAGTCCTAAAAGAAGGCAAGGTACCCTGCCCTGTGGCAAGTCCAAGGCCCTCCCCACTCTATCCAGGCTTATGAAAGTGTGCATCCAAATAGACTACGATCCCAAAAAGCCAGTACATGCAGTAGAGACAAATCCCAGTGCCATTATCAGTGGCTTCTCAGTCCACCCCAATTGTCAGCCACATTCAGAGGGTCCAGTTTGATCCCATGCTCCTTCAGTCCCAGTCCAGCTGGAGTTGGTGAGCTCCCATTAGCTCAGGCACACTGTCTCAGTGGGTGGACCAACCCCTCACAGTCCTGATTTCCTTGCTCATCTTCTCCCTCCTTCTGCTCTTCAACTGGACCTTGGGACTCAGTCTAGAGCTCCAATGTGGCTCTCTCTGTCTCTATCTCCATCTGTCGCCAGATGAAGGTTCTATGGTGATATTCAAGGTATTAATCAGTCTGACGACAGGACAAGGCCAGTTCAGGCACCCTCTCCTCCACTGCCCAGGATCTTAGCTGGGGACATCCCTGTGGACACCTGGGAACCCCTCTAGAGCCAAGCCTCTTGCCAACCCCAAAATGGCTCCCTTAATTAAGATATCTTCTTCCCTGCTCCCATATCTGTCCTTTCTCCATCTCAACCATCCCACTTCCCCAAGCTCTCCCCAATCCTTCCCTTCTCCCTTATCTCTCCCCCTCTCCCCATCTCCCCACCATACCCCTACTCCCATGATCCGAACTTTTCTCTGGCAATCTTGTCTGCTTCCAGTTTCCAGGTGGATCTATATATGTTTTTCTTTGGGTTCACCTTATTACTTAGCTTTTCTAGGATCGCAAACAATAGGCTCAATGTCCTTTGTTTATGGCTAGAATCCACTAATGAGTGAGTACATACCGTATTCATATTTTTTGGGTCTGGGTTATCTCACTCAGGATAGTGTTTTCTATTTCCATCCATTTGCATGCAAAATTCAAGATGTCATTGTTTTTTACCGCTGAGTAGTACTCTAATGTGTAGATGTGCCACACTTTCTCCATCCATTCTTCCATTGAGGGGCATCTAGGTTGTTTCCAGGTTCTGGCCATTACAAATAATGCTGCTATGAACATAGATGAACAAATGCTTGTGTAGTATGATTGGGCATCTCTTGAGTACATTCCCAAGAGTAGTATTGCTGAATCCTGATGTAGGTTGACTCACAATTTCTTGAGAAACCACCACACTGATTTTCAAAGTGATTGCACAAGTTTGCATTCCCACTAGCAATGGATGAGTGTTCCCCTTACTCCATATCCTCTCCAGCATAGGCTATCATTGGTGTTTTTTATTTTAGCCATTATGACAGGTGTAAGATGGTATCTCAAAGTTGTTTAAAAAAGTCTGTTTTCTTGAGTTCTTTATATATTTTGGAGATCAGGCCTTTGTCTGATGTGGGGTTGGTGAAGATCTTCTCCCATTCAGTATGTTGCTTTTGAAAAGCATTTGACAAAATTTAACACCCCTTCATGATAAAGGTCTTGGAGATATTAGGAATACAAGACTCATAGCTAAATATAATAAAAGCAATATACAGCATGCCAACAGCTAACATCAAATTAAATGGAGAGAAACTCAAAGCGATTCCACTAAAATCAGGAACAAGACAAGGCTGTCCATTCTCTCCATATCTCTTCAATATAATGCTTGAAGTTCTAGCAATAGAAATAAAACAATATAAGGAGATAAAGGTGATTCAAATTGGAAAGGAAGACGTCAAACGTCCATTATTTGCAGATGATATGACAGTGTACATAACTGACCCCAAAAACTCTACCAAAGAACTCCTGCAGCTGATAAATACCTTCAGTGATGTGTCAGGATACAAGATCAACTCAAAAAATTCAGTAGCCTTCCTATACACAAAGGATAAAGAAGCAGAGAGGGAAATCAGAGAAACACCACCTTTCACGATAGCCACAAATAGCATAAAGTATCTTGGGTTAACACTAACCAAGGAAGTAAAAGATCTATTTGACAAGAACTTTAAGACCTTGAAGAAAGAAATTGAAGAGGATACCAAAAAATGGAAGGATCTCCCATGCTCTTGGATTGGTAAGATCAACATAGTAAAAATGGCAATTCTACCAGAGGCAATCTATAGATTCAATGCAATCCCCATCAAAATCCCAACAACATACTTCACAGACCTTAAGAGAACAATAATCAACTTTATATGGAAAAACAAAAAAGCCCAGGATAGCCAAAACAATCCTATACAATAAAGGAACTACCAAGGCATTAACACCCCTGACATCAAACTCTTTTACAGAGCTACAGTAATGAAAACAGCGTGGTATTGGCATAAAAACAGATATGTTGACCAATGAAATCAAACTAAAGACCTGGATATTAATCCATAAACCTATGAACACCTGATTTTTGACAAAGAAGCTAAAATTATACAATGGAAGAAAGAAAGCATCTTTAACAAATGGTGCTGCATCACTGGTTGTCAACCTGTAGAAGAATGAAAATAGATCCATATCTATCACCATGCACAAAACTCAAGTCCAAATGGATTAAAGACCTCAATATAAATCTGACCACACTGAACCTGATAGAAGAGAAAGTGGGAAGTAGCCTGCAATACATGGGCACAGGAGACCACTTCCTACATATAACCCTAGTAGCCCAGACAATAAGAGCAACAATGAATAAATGGGACCTCCTGAAACCTAGAAGCTTCTTAAAGCAAAGGACACAGCCATTCCTGAAACCAAGAAGCTTCTTAAAGCAAAGGACACAGCCATTCCTGAAACCTAGAAGCTTCTTAAAGCAAAGGACACAGCCATTCAGCCTGCTTTCTTATAGAACCAAGGATCACCAGCACAGGGATGACTGCTGTGGGATAATGCTCTTGTTCACTGTAAAGATTTGCCACTCTTATTAGTTTAATAGAATGCTGATTGGCCAGTAGCCGGACAGGAAGTATAGGCAGGGTGACCAGACTAAGAGAATTCTGGGAAGAGAAAAGGCAGAGACCAGTCACCAGCCAGATACAGAGGAAGCCAGATAAGAATGTCTTACTGAGAAAAGATACCAAGCCACATGGCTAAACACAGACAAAAATTATGGGTTAATTTAAGTTGTAAGAGCTAGTTAATAATAAGCCTGAGCTAATAGACCAAACAATTTATAGTTAATATAAGCGTCTGTGTTTCTTTGGGACTGAATGGCAGGACAGAAACTTCCAGATGACACCACCCACCATGGGCTGGACCCTCCCTCATTGATCACTAAGTAAATGTCTTACAGCTGGACCTCATGGAGGCATTTGTCCAACTGAGGCTCCTTTCTCTTGGATGACTCTAGTTTGTGTCAAGCTGACACATAAAACCAGTAAGCACGAACACCATCTGAAATTACTCCTTTCAGGCAAGACACAATATAGAGGGTTCCCTTCGCTCTCTTTCTCTTAGTGCTCCTTCACAACTGAAATGGAGTTCACCAGCACACAGAGCTATGTGTGATCCATATTAGGCAATAGGCAAGTAAATTAATTGTTTACAGCTTCAACATTTTTTCCCTAACAGTAGCGTTTTAGTGGCACATATGATACAGGGACTTTGCTTGAGATTTAAATCTACTAATATATTGCCATTGCATATAAATTTGCATTTTGATATACATAAATTTCAGAACCTGGTGAGGAACATGAAGTTTATAAATATTAGATCTGATAACCACAATGGCAATGATGGACCAGATATAAAAATTTCACAAAGTTTCTGCTACCTACAAAATATTGTTAAGTAAATAACATTGTTTTATGTTAAATACCAAGTATTTCACCATACTAGAAACCAGTAAGAATTTCCCACATGAAAGAAAGCAAACAAAAGAGCATAAAAACAAACATGCTATGCTTGATATTCATCTTTTTTGGAAATTCTCTTTCCTGGTAATAAAATTGTCTAAAGACTTTTCTTGTGGCTCATCTTCAAAAGTGGCACGGTCATATGCTTTGTGTGATGAACTGTGATATTTACCCATAGCCCTCCATTATTTGTGATAACTCAGAACCGATATACCATCTCTCTAGGTTTTTTGTTGTTTGTTTGTTTGTTTTATGTAGCTTGATGTTATGTCTCCATTTTTCATCATTCTCCAGGTAGAATAATGCACCCCTTATCAGGTAATTCATGCAATGTTATTTTAGCTAATGAACCTTTAGTCTAACTAGTGTGGCTATGTTTACTACATGCCTGACCATCTGAAATGAATGTTCCCACTCATTTGGGGGCCTCTGAATGCACATATGGTGTTTTTATGCCTCATAGTCCTTTTCCCAAGGCACTGACATATCTTGACAGACGTTTTCATGCTTCTTTCTCTCAAAAAAAAAGGTTTCTTAAATGATTTTGCACTGACTGATATAATGAGACTAATGCAGAAGAGCTAAACCTGGAAAAATACACACATATTCATTTGTTCAATGTTTTTACACATGTTCAATAGACCACAGACATGATACCTATCAGTTACTTTCTGAGAGTACGTTGAGAAACTTTAAGATCTGTATTAGTTGAATTAAAATCTGCATTAACTAATATATACTATCAAAACATGTGGAATTTAGACAGGAATTACATGAAAATATGAACAAAATTTAGTTCATTTTAAAATCCACAACCCAAGCTGGCAGTGGTTTCAATCCATGTTTGTGTGTGTGTGTGTGTGTGTGTACACACACACACATACTCTCTCTCTCTCTTTACTTCTTGTTTCTTCAGTTGGGGTGTCATCCTTTATTTTAGGAGACCACTTACACCCCTTCGTTCCCCAGTCTTATAAATCATTTACAAATAAATTCCGTGCTGAATTTTTATTCTGTGAAACTAAAATGGGGAGAAAAAGCAAACCCCCTTTGATGACTCATGAGCTCAATAAGAAGCTCCTTGCCAACACCGAGAAAGCCCAGTCCACAACGATCTCCACCCATGAAAAGCTTTCTTTTCCTCTTGTAGCAACATAAAAGGATTAGCAAAGCATAAACAATGTTCCTGGCAGATTTCCTGAGAAATATGGGTATAAATAGCTATGGTTCCCACAGGTGGGATTTAGTATGCGCCAGTCAATGTCTCCCATAGTGAGAGTGTGTTCTTTCTACTTTAGAGACACTTATATTTAAGAGATTCGAGAGTTCTACCGATCTTAAGTGATGGGAAAACTGAGACTACACTCCAGGCCTATAAAAAAGAGTCAAAACTCCGGGGTCTTTCTACTGTGTATTTCTATAAGTGAACGGATTCACGTTCATCAATCCATCTACTTATATGTCTTTTCCTTCAACCTTTGCTGAATATTCATTTCAACAGAAATGTTATGATATTCCCTATATTCTGTGTATATTAGAATGTTTGGAAATGTGTGTGTGTGTGTGTGTGTGTGTGTGTGTGTGTGTCTGTGTGTGTGGTTCTGGGAAATAAACCCAGGCCCTTTTACATGCTGGTTAAGTGCTCTAAAAAGAGATCTACTCCCGGGTCCTGCAGAATTTTAGATATTCCTTCAGAGGCAAAGAAGAGAGAGAGAATGGATTGAATATCTCAAGGGTCCTCAGTCACCACTCCCTTCAGCCATCAGATGTAGCCAGGATATGTGACAAGAGATGAGGCTGCAGAGCTCTCAGCAGCTCCTGCTTCCAATGTGGTTCTCATAGCAAGAGCAAGAAAGCATGAGTCAAGGAACTGAACATGATATTTACATTCGTATGTCATATGTTTGTTTTTTACAGAATTTATGTAAAATAATTTACGAGCCCATTTATAAATTTAGGGGGCTATTTTGATTATATATAATACTTTTAAGTTCTTTATAGCCTTAGAGTCTAACTTCATGCTAAATGTTTGTTATTATCATAAAAATTAATATTGTTTTTCAAAACAGAGTATCTCTATGTAGCCCTGGAAATCACTTTGTAGACCAGACCAACCTCGAACTCAGATATCCACCTGCCTCTGCCTCCCAAGTACAGGGATTAAAGGTGTGCGCCACCACTGGCCAGCTTGTTTTATTATTTTTGGTCATGTGTCTGTGGTTAGGTGCATGTTGAGTACACATATCGTCAAGCAAATGTCATTTCTCGTATTGTATTCCTTGTCCAGAAAGAACATTCTTTGTTATGGATTTTTTTCTTCTGATTGGAACCTGGTCTGAATGGCTTCCTCAAAATCCAGGCAGTCAACTGTTGAGAATCATCCAAATATATCAGAGGAGAGACACCCAACTGTGAAAATAAGCACCTGGCTTCATTCTGCAGTTTTAGGGATGGTTCATATACTTACACCACAGTATAACATCACTTATAATTGAAGTCAGCCAAGCGAATCTCTTACTCTGGTTTCATCAAGCCCACATATTGCACTTATTTTTTATAATATTTATATATTTACAGTGTGTGTGTGTGCGTGTGTGCGTGTGTGTGCCCAAGTACATCTAGGCATGTGGTAGCATATGTGCGGCCATCAGAGGACAACTTGCAGGAGTCAGTTTCTCTCCTTTTACCGTGTGGCTACCAAGGATGAAACTCAGGACATCAGGCTGCAGTAAGAGACGTACTCTCTGATCCATCTCTCAAGGCACATGGATGCCCTTTAAAATCTGGTTTTACTATATACCCATCCTTAAATAAATGTATGAGTGATATGGCTCAGTGAATTAAACCTTATTCATGTCGGCATAATGACTTGAGTAGAACACCCAGGACCCATGGAAAAGGGAGGGGAGAATTGACTTCACAGAGTTGTCCTCTGACCTCTACATAAGCACCACCGTCCACCCATTCCCACACCATAAACATACAATAAAAAAATTTAAAATGAAAAAGGAATAATGAAATTTATTTGACCTTTATTATGTATGTTTGATGTAGTGCCTTGGAATTCTGTTTTAAATGATTAGTTTTATATCGTTTTATTTTTGTTTTGTTCAACAGTACTTCATGAAGAGACTCACTTAATTGCAACCCCGGTGATATCTAATCTTATGAGGGAGTGCTAAAACATAACTCTGGGTCTTCTAAGTAAGAATAAGGCCCTGCAATATGGTAAGCCCACAGATGTTTTCTGTCTGAAGCAACCTGCTTCTTGCAACATCACTATTCAAATGATACTCCTCCTGTGGGATATGGTGTGTGTGTGTGTGTGTGTGTGTGTGTGTGTGTGTTTCTCTTTATCTACCCATTAGTGCTGATTACAAAACCTTACTATTAGTGTCATGATCAATATATGATTTTTAGGGTATATATCCAGGAGTTAGATATAGTTAGATAATAGTTAGATATAGTTAGATAATAATTAGATATAGTTAGATAATAACATGGTATTTCTATTCTTAGATTTTAAAAAACACAATGGAGGTTACATCAACATTATAAGCCAAATGCTATGAAGAACATTATTACCTTTGTAGGAGAGAACAGTGGCATTGAGCAACAGAAGGAGGGGAGGGTAGCTGCTATTGTTTCAACTTTTACCTTGAGCCACTACATATCACTATGAAGACACACTCATATACAGAAAATGGGTGCACTGATAAGAGAGATGGGGAATGCATGTAGTGAATAGTCAATATACAAGTTCAGAAACTCAAATATAGTATAGGTAGAAAATATTCAAGAGATCGTCTTGCTTACTGGGAATTTAGTTATATATAGGACATGTAAAATACTGAAATCAAAGAAAGAAATCTGGGAACCATAGCAAATATCTGAGGGAACGGATGGCTTGTATATAAAGTTTTTTCCAAGAAAAATGTATAATCAAATAGGATGAAGTAGCACTTGTGGAGAGTGCTGCGCTCCACTGGTGGTTTATACACAGGCAGAGAAGCATACGAAGACAGCAAGACAGCGACACCAGCAAGGTGGGGAAGGGCTGGGGTAAGCTCACGCTGTGGGTAAAATTGGAGATTTCTTTCTTTTATTTTCTTATTCTATTTATTTTTGAGAAAGGGTATTTTGACACATCCCACCATAGACTTACACTCATGGTCCTCCTGCCTCACCCTCCTGAATGCTAGAATTACAGAGTTGCAGCATCACATATAGCTTAAAACAAATTTCTTGATGGAACTACTGATCTATTTCTTAATGATTGAACAGAACACAGTGGAAGAAATTAAGGGAAATGCCATGGACATCTTACTTCCAAGACTGAAATATTTATTGAGTATTTTCTCATTTGGATGCCTTTGGTGGTGTTTCCAAAGGCCCTTCTATAGGTAGGCGAGAGTGAGCAAGAAGACCCATCCTCTTATTTATAGTCTGATCTGTCATAGCCCCTGAAGAACAATGATGGAAATGAAGCAGTTAAAAGAACAAACAAAAAACAATACTGATTCTAATAGTCTTATAACATTAATTCTCTTAGTTTGAATCAGTGTGTAGACATATGTTTTTGACCCTTCTATTATTAAAGGTTTCTTTATGAGGGGATATATACCTATGTCATATATGTATTGTGCTGTAGCGTGTACCTACCAGGAATTTGTTGGACAAATGAATGAACCAGTTGAACACTCAAAGACTTAAGACCACCCATTCCAAATCCCAGGGGTAATGTACTACCGCTTGGGACACAATTCTTTTTCAAAAAAAATTAATATGCAATTTGAAACAAAGAAGAGATGCTGAGCCTTGGCTTATCTTGTGGTTTTTGAGTGACAGACTCTAGCAGACCTGGGAGAAGAGCCGCTGATGCACAGGATACGTTGGCAAACAGCAGAGGCATGAAAATGGTCACTCTGCTGGCGATTTTCTGAGACAGGCTCTCAAGCCTAATGTGCTTTTCCATTTATCTGTCATCTTACAAGAAAAGAAACCTCTTTTTCCCCGAGTAACCAGCTACAGGCATTTATTTAATTTCATTACTGCTCTCTGCACTGCTCCCAGGCAAATCTCCTTTGAGCCTACTCTGATTAACACTATGGTCTGCATTTGTTTGATTCTGAAGCCCAACTCAAATGGAAGATGTGGTGCAGACCTACGGAGCTTCTCCCACCTCTGTACTGTTTTGAAAGGATGTTTGTGATGGACATAGGTGTTGGGGAGCACACCACATGGTATGGTCACGTAGCTTTAGAAAGGAAGGACAAAGGGAATATTCTGGGGGAAAAAGCGGCAGAACTGAGTTTTTCAGCAAAAAGATCCAAAGGAAACGGGAATCAGAGTAGTCAAGGAAAAATTTCATAAGCATTTTATCACCCTGCTTGAGCCTTCCTCTATAAGCTCCTTTTCTTCTGTGAAGGCTGAAAAATATGATCAGAATGTTTCTAGTTAAGCTTGTAATCCAAACATCTGCTTCGTTGACATTCCTAGTCTCTCCAGCTGGCCATGGTGGCTACATCCACAATACTTGCATGGACTTGACTTGAATTTGTTGAATGTTTTATGACTATTTGAGTCAAGATGTGGCAGGCATATTACACTTCTTTAGCTTCTTCATCCCACACTCCTGAACTCTTCTGTACTGCCAAGTTGTCCCCAAGTCTCATATTCAGAGGTCTTAAGCCTCTGTAATTGATACGTGTTTCAGATTTTATTTAATCATTTCGAGACCAGAGGTGGACAGATATATTCACTTATCTGCTCAGCAAGAAAAAGATCTTATATTGTCCCTTTGACTTGAAGTTTTAAATCCTTGCCTTTAAAAACTTGTCTAGATTTTCTTCTTAAATCTACAGTAATTCCAGCTTTGTAGCATGATGCTCCCTGCCTTTCTCAATAGACTGAGCTCATGTGCCGGTAGCTCCCACCCAAGGTTTTAGATCATTTCTGCTGCACAGTGCTAGCTAGTCCTTTGTTTGATCATCAACCATCTGTTCATGCCCAAAGGGCCTCATTCTCATATTTATGACCAAACATGACTCTTCTCTCCCTAGGAGGAATTCTGTGCCAGCTCTTAAAGTAACATATTTTTTCTCCTTCTGCTACTTCACAATAAAGCTTGTATGCTTGGCCCTCCATGCGGGAAATTATGTGTTTATGTTGTTACAACTCTCATGGAAAGAAAACAGTGAGGACATCAAGATTTGTTATTTTTTCTTCAGGGCTTCTGGCCCCAAAGGATTCATCCTAATTTCCCTTGTCCTTGAACTCCTATTCCTTCCAGAAGTCTCAACAAAATAGATTAAAGTGGGCAGCAGAAAATTTCAGATCAGAGCTGCTGGCATCTTCCCACGCTGCACCACAACTCAGCACAGCCAGCAGGTTTGTTTCTTCCTCTTCCAGGTGTAACCATTCATCCCAGGATATTCTAAACTCCCATACTTTTGAGTTCGTATTAGAAACACTTTCATTTTCATACTTCCCATGTTAAGGTATCCATTTCTCTAAATTGTTACTGAATTATTTGTTCTACAATTCACTAAGGAAACAGACATAGCCTCACTCAACAAACTCTGCTTTGTGGAAACAGAAACGAGCAAAAGTCAGCACTTTGTTTGACTGAAGAGTGGCGAAGAAGAAAGTTGGATACAGAGAAGCGGGCCAGAGAGTGGAGAGAGTTGGGATTTGACATATGGTGGGGAGAGATGAGATCACAGAGTCATATTTTAAACAAATATGGTTGTGCTTACTTCCTGTATCTGTATTAACAACAAACTATCAGAAGTTTGTTGGCTTCAAACACCCAATGTTTACTCCTTTAGAGCCCAGAAGTATCCTTTAGTATCCCAGAAGTCAGGAGAGTTTCACCAGGAGTCTGTGCAGAGGGAGGCTGGGCTGCCCTTGCTCTGGAGAATTGAGGGAGATTGATGTTTTCATGGGAACCATCTTCTTTGGCTCCTTCGTCCATTTTCAAAGACAGCAATAGATTGTGTGCCTCTTTGGTCACATTACTACCCTTTTGCATCAAATCATCCCCTGTCTTCCAGGCAAAGGGACAGTAATGGCCCACCTGGAAAATCTGTGACATGTCCTTGTCTCAGAATCTTTTTTTTAATTTTAAGACAGGGTTTCTCTGTATAGCCGCCATGGCTGTCCTGGAACTCGCTTTGTAGACCAGGCTTGCCTCAAACTCATGGAGATTCACCTGCCTCTGCCTCCCAAGAGCTGGGGTTAAAGATATGCGCCACCAATGCCCAGAGCAGAATCTTAAATTTAGTTACATCTTACAAATGTCTTTTGTCATTTTGATTACTACAGGTTCCAAAGACTAGAACCTGGATGTGTTTGAAAGCTGCTTGCTGGTGAGCCTGAAATCAATAGTAAAGAACAAGCTATGCACATGTATGTGTGTGTGTCAAGTCATTTTCCTCATTTGTGACATGATGGTTTCAGAAGTCCTGAGACAAGCGATGGATTCTGAGAACACCAGCATGGCTGGAGTGAAGAAAGGGAGCAGAGAGGAGCATAAGAGACCAGACATTTAAAGATGAAGGCCCACCATTAGAGTTGTGTAGCTACACAGGTTATGCCTCCAAAAACTAGTATAAAGATTATAGCTTCTAGTCTGAGTTGAGAGACTGCTAATGTATAGAATTCACGTAACTGCTCCTCTTCCATCCATTGACAGAAGTTTATGACAATCTAGACACTTACACCTTCTTTCCATAATGTATCTAACTCAAAAATGTCACTGCTCATGGTTTGTAAGGCCCTTTCCCCCCAAAATACTAAAAGTGCCTCCAATATAAAAGTTGAGGATTTTATCGCTTTCCTAAGCTATGTACTGTTGGGCAGCATTTTGGGTCATCGCTCTGAAGTTCATTGTAAAGGTTTTGGTTTCTATTCAGAGAAACAGGAGACCGTGAAGAGCCAGTCCGGTGAACCTATTAAAAATGATGACAAGACTAGAGATATGGCTTGGTCAGGAAAGTGCCCACCATGGACACATGGTGATCTGAGCTCCAATCTGCGACACTCATGCAAAACCCAGGTTGAGTGGTATGCATCTGTATCCCTCATAACGGGAAGACAAGGAGATACTTGAAGCTCATTATATAGACAGCCTAGATAATCAGTGACTCCCAGGTTCAGTGAGAGACCCAATCTTAGTAATTATAAATAATGATAATAATAATAATAATAATGAGGTGGAGAGTGATCAAATAAGACCTGATAGTGGTCTCCAGCTTCTACACACTTGTACATTCATGTACACATGTACTTACACACTTGCGCATACTCTGGTAGGAGCATATGCATGTACTACAAATACACACACACATACACATACTAAACAAATTAAAAATAATACAATCCTGGATTCCGTTAAATCTCTTTGCAAGATTAACTCTTTTCAATTTCCTTGCACTCTGCTTTCTGTTTTGAATATTTTCCTGTAAAGATTGACGGTGATTCAAAGCGGGAGTGAGATGAGAGGGGAGAGTAGCAGGGAGAAAATCTCGGTAGAAGGGCAATGAAATGGGTGTCAGCATGGGCTCCAAGCAAGGTGGGGTTTACCTGGGCAAGCTCGGGCAAGTTTTAATAGGGAAATTACCTGGCATTAACAAGAGCTGCTAATGAGGCTCCCTAGCATGAGAAACACAATGAGCTTGCACAAATGGCATGGATGGGCTGCAGGCTTGGCTTGTCTCCCGTGCTTCTCTCTGGCAGAGGGTCTGACAACATTCAACAGTCTCTTGGCACTGGCCATTGTTTCTGCTGTAGGCTTGCAGAGCCAATTTGGAAGGCAAAAAATGAACCTTGTCTGTTTCTCTTTGCATTTCTGCCACAACAGTCTAATTCTCCAGGTAACGTGCATCCCCCGACTCTCTGGGGGGAAGATCACATGCAAAGGAGTTCGGGTTCAATATTTCAATGTATTATCTCGGTGCACAGAGCAGTTACATATCCAGAAATATATTATTTCTCAGGAGACAGTGGATAAAGTAAGCAAACAATTTGGAAGGAGAAAATTTAAAACTGGAAAATGGTTATACTTTTATAGAAACAAAGCAGAAAATCTATTGACTTTAAAATTCTCAATGATTTGGTTATTTCCTCCCCTTTCTCCTGAGATATTTGTTCTACCTTCCTTGGGGTATAAATAAAATCTATAGGATATCCTACACTGTATTCCATAGCAGCTGATGAGATTTTATTCTGTGTCTAACGAATATTCAGCACAATCTAGGTGGGTTAAACCCAAGTCACTTACGTGCTTAGTAATCTTGGTCTTTACCTTAGATTTTTATCTATAGAGCTTCAGTTGCCATTTGCAAGGGGTAGAATTGTCTTTGGGGACAAAGCATTGGCATTGAGCAGAAATAAGAAAGAGGAATGGGCAGAGTGGCAGATCCTGGAAGTGCTTCTGTGATGGCAGTCCCCAGTCACCTCAGTAGCAACTGGCCTGGCATCTCACTCTGTTCCTTGGTTTCCCGAAGGTAAGATGTTTTTCAGTTGCAGCCTGTGTATGAGCCACTTATTACCGAATCGATATTTTTTTGCACTTACTACAATGCACACTTCTGCCGGGTTGACTGGTGCAATCTAGTGCTTCGGTACCCACAGGCACCGATTGTACTATGCTTGTCTTTTTACACAAACATGAAGGATGGCATGTTGGGCTGCAGTTTTTCTGTTCCCAGGGAGTGAGGAATCTCACATTCTACTTTCTGAATCTCTTTTAAGGAAGCCTCCTCAATGCCTGGATTCTAATGCCTAAGTAAAATGTGGTTGCGTTGATTGCCAAGAGCCTGGAAAGAGTAAGTGCAACAGTGTCAATGGTGGAAACATGTCCAAGAAGGAAAAAACAAATGAAAGAATCATAAGTGTCCCTCATGAAGGCAGGAGAATGGCTACGAGGAAGAAAGTGACATAAAGAAGTAAAGCATCCACCCACTCCTACCTCCCCAAAATAGCATGGACACAGGTGGCCTCCAAACTCCACTGCTTTAGCTACAGTGGCCATATTGCTGTGCCACAGATTAGGAATTAATAGTCTACAGGCTAGATAGCTAAGATTAAGGCATCAGCAGTGTTTCGTGTTTCCTGAGGCTTCTCTGTGTGGCTCATAGATTACTTTTCTCTCTCCAGACACACTGGTTTTCTTTTACACACACACACACACACACACACACACACACACACACACACACACACACACACACACACACCTGTGGCTCACTGTGTGTCCAGATCTCCTCTTATAAGGACACCAGTCAGATTGGGTGAAACCCACACCACTGGCCTTCTGCTCATTTAATGATCTTGTGAAGGGGACTTTTTCTAGATATAGTCAGGGTCTAAGTACTACACGGGGCTGAGGGTAGGGGCATGGGAGTGTGGTAGAATTTTAATTGTGTTTGTTTATTTGAGAAAACACAATAGCATAGCACAATAGCCATAGCATTCATCTATTAGAAATACTATTTTGATTTAGTTTACAAAACAATTCCCAGACCTACTAATGACAAATTTCTTTAAAACATAACAGAAAAAGTTATTTTTAAACTTACATGTTTAGGGCAGGGTCTTGCTATGCAGCTATAACTGATCTGGAACTTGTGGCAATACTGCTATCTCTGCCTTCTGAATATTAGGATAAAAGAAATACCAGTCAATCCCAAGTAAAAATTACTACTTTTTATAGTGTCAAGGGCTAGGCATGGTTGAGCATGCCCTCAATCCCAGCACTTAGTGGGAAGAGGCAGGGGGGTTTCTATGAGTTCAAACCCAGTCTGGTCGACATTGTGAATTCCAGGCCAGCCAAGACTACCTAGTTAGACTTGATCTAAAAATATTAGAAAAAAAAAAGGTGCCAGATGTAGATGTTTCATGACAAAATTCTATTAACTGTCAAAAGACTGAATAATCCAAGTTATACGTAAAGTATTTCAGAATATTGGAAAGAAAAAGAAAATTCCTAGTTAAAATTTTCAGCAAGAATTATCATGTAAGATGGAGAGTATAAAGATAAGAAATCAAAAATTGAAAGTTTTGCATTTTGAGATTCAAGGGAGACACTGAGAATTACTTTTATTGTAGGAAATAGATTTGTTGGTTATTAACTTAGCAGACAGGTCGACAGCAGTATGATAAGGGCTCTGATGAGAGGCCAGGCTCATAAGACAGAAGGGCACTTTTGGAAGAAGGGAGAGCTCTAGCCGCTTTGTTAACAAGCAGTCCCCGGCACTGGATCGCAGCCAGGCTGTCCCTCCTCATCCCTGTGTGGCACGCGGAGAGGCTCCTGCATCCTAAAGCAGGAGCATGAGAATCTAGCATATGGGGGAGGTGAGAAAAGTGGATCACATCCAGTGGAGGTAGACCCGTTTGTAGCAGGCGTTTTGTGAACCACCACCCAGCTCCCATCTTGACACTGAGACTTCTTATTAATTGTAAGTGCTTGGCCTTATCTTATGCTTGTCCCACTCATTCTTCTAACTTAAACTGTTTTTCTTCATCTACACTCTGCCTCCTGGCTTTTTATCTTTTTATCATTCTCTATGTCCTCCTCCATGTCTTCTTGGCTGGCTGATGCGAAGTGTCTCTTTCTCTTTCTCCAACGTTCTTTCCTCCCAAGCCTGGATTCCTCCTCCTACTTTTTCTCTCTACCCACCATCCCTGTCTATCCCTCTATTGCCTACCAACTGGCCATTCAGTGTTTAAGTAAATCAACCAGGTGCGCTAGGCAGCCAAGGTGAAACAAATGTAAGTCATCTTTACATAGTTAAACAAATGCAGCATTAACAAGTGCAACACACCTTTACAGAGTTAAAGTAATATTCTGCAACATAAACAAATGTTAACACATCTTTTCATAGGTAAAGTAATAGTCCACAACACCCTTTCTACCTGAATCTTCCCGATGTCTTAGGTCTGGTGACCGGAGCCTATAAACTCCATTGGGAAGTCTGAGCAGTCTAGGCCTCTCTGGAGTGGGTTAGGTGGTTGGCGATTTATGTAAGGACCTTCACCGCTTATTCTCAAAAGGGCGAGAAGAAATTTCCTAGCAGAATGTTTTCCCAGGAAGATAGTGGCCTTCCCCTCTCCCACCGGGGAGATTCCAAGCACAAGGTCACTTAGCTCAGCCCAGCCAGCCACCTGGTACAGGCTGATAAAGATGGCCTAACCCAGGAGCAGTGGCCCTACTCTAAGAACAAGGAAAAAGCTGACTTAGCAGAATGGGAGGGAGCAAAAGTCCTTGCACCTGTGCCAAAGCAGCTTCGAAAAACCTCTTTGTAGTTATGCCTTTAAAAGCTTACCCCACAGAGGAGATACAACTCCTCTCTCTACGTTGCTATAACAGGGTTTGGAGACAGGGGTTCCAAACATGCTTGTATTATGCTGATTAAGCCTTGCTTATTACAGTCTGGGCCTCTCTGGTGGCCTCTCTTTGGGGGTCATAATCTGGGCACAACAATTTAGACAAGCTCTTAGAAGGGGATTGGCATTTCCTATCCCATGGCTATAAGGAAGATGCTGCTGCAGGTGGGCGTGGCCTGACTGCTGTGTACCCTGAACCTAACAAGGTCAATACACTCATAAAAATGGGATCAGTGTAATGACATTCCAGTAGCATTGAGCACAAACAGCAGCCAAATATTGGATTTTAAACACCATTCTCCAATAAAGAGGAGGAAGGATCCTTGGAGAAATAATTGATTGCAGGACTGGAGCAATGAAAATGCAATCTAAACTTGGCTATTATATGGTATTAGACACACACACAAATAAATAAATAAAATGGAAGCGGATTTGTCAAAAATCGCAGGCACTAACATAGAGGACTTCATATTGACAAGAGCCAGAATTATTTCAGAGGGAAAAAATAGCATTAGTTTGTAATCCATAAATAATAAATAACCATGAACTCATGCTTTTCTGTATAAGCAGCTGAACAAGTGAATAAGGGAGAAGAAACAGCTCTGCTGTACAAGATTCTAACTAATAAGGTAGAGGAAAACACCAAATCACCGTTAGCTGATTCCTCAGAAAACCTCTTTGCAGAGAGATGCTGGATTCAGTAGATGAACGCTTGCAGAGAAAATGGACTGACTCAATCTCACAAATTGCTGCCAACACTATGTATTAATTACAGAGGGACTGGAATCAAATTACGAGTAGGGAGGTCAGCATAAACTGCTTATAGCAATTGGTCCAGGCCAACCTCACTGGTAAGCATATGAGCATCACGGATCCTTAATGGAACACATTGAAGGAAACTCATGATGGGACACACCACATCATTTCTGTGAGCATTTTAATCAGAAACTCCTGATATAATTCAGTCCTAAGTAAACTCCAGTTAACCACAAGTTAAAGAACACTCGACAAAACAGCGGATTGATAATATTAAAAATTATCAAAATCCTATGTTATGGGAACCATTCCATGAAACACACAAGACAGAGGAAGTGTCACATATGGACAAATACTACGGATAAATGGCAATTAAATTGAAAGTGGAAAACCAGGTGGCGTTTTTGGGTCCTATTACTGGCAAAATCTGAGTCAGGACCAATGTGGGAATAATTTGTATGAAAAAAAATTATTGGGTTATACCACATGCCTTGAATAGCCATATCCAAAGGAAATAACACACTGGAATTTTCATTTCTAGGTTTTGATAATTACAATATGGCTCTGGGCTATAAATAAAGGATACAAATAAATTCTCTTTGCTAGCTATGGAAATTTTCTGGACATCTACAAGTACTTCAAATTTCAAAAGAAAAAAATGATGGCGTCTTCACAATTATGCAGCATAATTATGTCTGGCACAGTCAAAGCATTTCTCCTTGGAACTTCCCTCCCATCTACCCTATAAGAATTCTTCTAGTTCAGATTTTCCTTTGTCTGCTTTAATCTCTCTCCTATTGCTACTCAATAACTATTTTTGAGGCTCAAAGGATCAAAGTTAGACATTGTGTATAAACAATCAAAGAAACACAGCTGCTATTGGCTGGCTCACAAGTTGAGTTCTCAACTGTGTTCAAGGTTTTGTGTTTCCCAGGGCTTATAATTCAAGTGGAAAATTACTGCAAGAAACTAACACAAACAGCATTTTTTTTTATTTTAAAGTTAAAAATAAAAGTGAAATTTAGGCAATTCTTAAGTATAAATATAAGGCTATAGATAGAAGAAGTGGGCATAGGTACAAGAGCATTAACCCATGATAAGTTTTTCTGCTTTCAATTTCAATATGCTATAAATCAACTTCCTGTGTGTGCTATGTTATCTAAACATGAAAAACCGCATATAGAGTGGGAGGTGTGGACATACTAGCTAACTTCTAGCTTCTCATGGTGTATCTTCAATTTGAGCTTCCTAATTTCTTTCTTTCTTCTAGTCCTTTCCTATATTTCTTTTATTTTTAAATTCATTGTTGGGGGCTGTGGACCCCCAGACCCTGAATTTCCTGTTAAACAACTTGCTTGCAGCTGCTCTAAGCAAAACAACTTGTTTTTCTGTGTTTGCAGTTTCTCTGAACTCGAGACAGGGGAGTGGTTTCTGATGGCTGCAGCTGAAAGATCCCAAGAGCTGGGGTGTGGCCAGAGCACTATATAAGCTGCCTCTGAACACAATAAAGTTGGCATTCTTGTACAAGGATTACCTGTGTCCCTCTCCCTCCCTCCCTCCCCCCCCCTCTCTCTCTCTCTCTCTGTGTGTGTGTGTGTGTGTGTGTGTGTGTGTGTGTGTGAGAGAGAGAGAATCTCCAAATCTCCATGCCCTTGCCCGAGACTCGTGAACCATACTGTAGAGCATAGAGTGCAGAATAGGCGTTGTGCCTTTCAATTCATTCATTCATTTATTTATTTCAAAAATCTATCTTTTCTCATTTTGCATACCAATCCCAGTTCCTACTCTCCCCCTAACATCCCACCTCCCATCTACTCCTCAGAGAGGGAAGGCTTCCCATGGGGAGTCAACAAAGTCTAGCACATTGCTTTGAGGCAGAATCAAGGTCCTTCCAACTATATCTAGGCTGGGCCATTCTACAATGCCAGTACAAGCAGTAGGGATAACTCCTGGTCTCACTGCCAGTGACCCCACAGTCTGTCCTAGCCATACAACTGTCACCCACATTCAGAGGGTTTTTTTGAGTAATTTATAATTAACATTCCCTGATTCTAATGTAGGTTCATGCTATAGTGTGAATGTATTTAGTAGGTTTGTGTGTGTGTGTGTGTGTGTGTGTGTGTGTGTGTATGTGTGTGTGTGTGTGAATACCAAACTCGATATATAGCTGTTGTATGAACTTTTCCTGGGGATATCTGAACAAACGTCTGTTGAGATAGCACACCAATGACAGAACGAAAAACAGTTCAACCAATGTCCACTGAGGCAGACCACTGAGCTTACTGTTCTTACATACACAGCCCAGGTGAGGAGATGCTTACAGAAGCACGGGAACTCAAAGCAGCCACATCACTAGGAAATCTTGTGGGAGCATGGTTGATGCCTTCCCCATAGCTGCATAGATGGAGAATCCCCTTCAACTAACTCTCACCCCCTCTTGCCCTGTTTCCTGCCTCCCACTCCACTCCCATATGTATATACTACCTCGTGAAATCACATGCACCTTAGGAAAATTACATAAAGCTGGCGGAGAAGGACTATTTGGCTGAGATCTTAGCCAAGGGTCTAATGATTGATATTGAGGCTTGCTTGTGAGCAGTCATAGCTGGTCTGATAAAAATGGTAATAGCTATTATGCTTGGAGAATAACATTCTTCAACAGCTGCCCCAGCTAGCTAGGAATTTGTGGTGTTCTTGCTGGCATTACAGGCATGAGCTATAGGCCTGGCTGCATGAGCCTTCTTTGATCCTAGCAAACAATAACCTAAAGGAGAATCTTTAATCAAAAACAAATCAGTAACAACAAAGAGTGAATGGAAGGTAGACTCAGTCACCACTAACTTCAAGTCTGTAAGAGCCCACTTAGAATTAATTCATCTTCTCATGGCCTCATGTTTGTTTTTAACCTTTTTGTGTTAATCACTGCAGTTTATTTTGTCTGAAAAGTTTTCTTCATACATATGGCCTTTAGTAAATTTGGTGTCTTGAGTACGTGTCTATATTTAGCATTTAACATGTTGATTACCAAACAAAATTTTCAAATAATAAACAACAGAAGTCTTACTTGGGAGAATCACTTGTTGGGGAATTTGATTAGACAAATCCACGGGGATGCTATTTCCAATTTCCTTTTTCCCAAGATGACACATTATTTCATAGTAAAGGATAGAGGAACAAAAATGACTCTGTTTATTTTAATTCACTTTTTCATTTATAAAAGGAAGCTATGAGATGAAGCTGGAGGCAGGGGTAAAAGGATCTTTTATTACTTGACATTATCTTCCTTTTGTGAGTTGGCTTTATGGATCCCCTTGACTAGAGAGAGCCTGACTTCATGATGTCCAGATAAGGCCTTTCCCTAACAGCAGGTCGCTCATGCAACTTGTCTGCTTGAATATTTCAAACTCAACATAGCAAACATTACCTCCAGACTGTACTTATTCTCTGACTTCCATTATTTTTGGCATTGTAGTTCACTCAGAAGTCAAAAAGTCCTTCTTTTTCCTGAAACTTTAATCCTTATTCTTAAGAGCTAATGAATGGATGGAAACCACTCCATAGAATATGAAAGGTAGTTTTTATGTGATTATAAATGTTGATCTTGTCTTAAACACACACACACACATATGCATGAGCATGCACACACACACATTTACAACTTTTATGGTAGTATTTGATCAAATAATTAATCTTCACAGTTCAGTAAGTTAGTATAAAATTAACAATGACAAAAGTCAGTCATCCTTGACTCTGGGTTGACGTGGAATCCAACCATTGCCTGACCTCATCCGCTCCATTTATGAGCCTGGTCCTTTATGAGCCTGGTCCAAACTTCAGTCTCTGGCCTGGATCATTTCTTTCACTTTCACCAAGTTTCCCAAACTTTACCGTTGCATATTCAACACAGGCTCCCAACTTTCATTCCTTTGTCCTGCTCTTCTTTGTGCACGACAATATTTTATTTCAAGCATTCAGATGACAGTTCAAATAATTTCCTGCTGGAACTCATTGTGGTGTCACTGCGTTGGTCAGCTTTCTGTCACTATAGCAAATGTTCAAGATAAACAATTTATAAGGATGAAGGATTTGTTTTGCTTCACAGTTTATAGTAGGTGTTTATAACCTACTCCTGCTTACTAACCCAAATTCATTGTATACAAATTGCCCTCACTTTGAACTTAGCATTTCAATCACACTAAATATCCATTGTCCTCTTCATGTCTTGTCTAAAGTTACTGTTTATACAGCTGTTGTTCCCTCTACTTTGGATAATATTTAATGTACTTAGCATGCTTACAACCCAAATCACACAACTTTAATATAGTGAATATCTGGATGTCCCTTCTGAAAGAGCCCCGAAGTGGGAGACTCTCACTCAATTCTCGGGATAACACGACTCCCCAAGAACTCATGAGAGACTTTCCTTGCTGCAATCACACGAGGTTTATTGATAGGAACCAGAGCTCTGGGGCCGAGACTCATATCCCATGCAGGAGAGGAGTTTGACCCTGAGTAGCTGGGAGAGTGGATATTTAAGGGAAGAAACGATACCACAACACAAAGGGGGTAGGGAGGGCGTCATTGGAAAATTCCAAAAATACCAGTGATCATTGGAAAATTCTGAAAATACCACTGATAATCACAAGGGGGTAACTCCCTGTTTCTCAAGATTATTCTCAAGATTATAATCTAACTTTATGGTCAGCTAGTTCCTGGACAGAGTCATTGAACCGGCTAACCTAGATTTCTGGCTCTACTCTTCCTGCTAGAAGGTCTGGATTTTATCCTGGTCTTTCAGTTCCACCACTAAACTGGTATTGTTGAGTACCTTCTATATGCCATGCAAGTTATGAGGATCTAGAACACAGTGATAACATTCGCAAACCACACCCTTGTTCATACACATGCACACATAACGTAATTCTTATAGTGAATAATGGTAAAATAGGAAAAGATTGTCAGAGAAGGAGTGGCAAGTTCCATTTTCACTGAAATAAATAGATCAAGGACTTTAACACAGATAAATATATTAGGGACAGACCAGCAGAGAGAGTGACTGCCATAACACCATCTCGCAGCAACAAGCTCCCATGTCTTAGGGAGAGAGAGGAAAGTGGTAACATTATTAAAGATGGGACTTTATCCCCGACATTATGCAAACAAAAATTATTAGAAAAGAAGTGACTGGGCTGTACCAGAAAAAAAAGTCATTTTGAAGTAATAAACAAACACAATTATAACAATGGTTTGGGCTCACGCAGGAGGGGAGAGAAGAGGAACTAATTATTTTCACCCTCTAATGTACCTCCTGCCGTTCATCAGGTTTGCAAGATAAATGCTTTAACTCATTACATTTACATAAATCCCCTTGAAGTACCTTTGTCTTTTATCAGGGCACAAACAAAATGAACTGATCTTCTAAGTCTTTCTAACTTTTTTTTTGCAATTACGATACTTTTATACTTTTATTAAATTTACACCTTTATTAAATTCAGTTTTGCAACATGTGAAATATCTTATCAACTTATCGCCATGAGTATAGATTTGAGAATCAATTAAAGTTTGAAAATTTAATTTCCTCCCTTATGAACATAATCCACCTCTTCTCACCTTCTGCATGATACCTACTGCCTTTATTAAATCAAACAATCACATGCCCTTAGCAGGTTGAGGTGCTGAGCCTTAGAAAGACCTGAAAAATAAAACAGAAAGTATACACAGAAGATGGCAAGCTACTTTTTAAAAATAAATGCCTGACATGTATTTCTGTGAAGGTGAACTGTTCATCCTCAGTGAGAACGTGTGGTTTGCAAGTTGACATGTAATATTACATTAAAATAAAGAGCAATCCCCACCCTTTAGTATACTTGTTAAGTAAATCAGAATAACAACTATGCACATGTCTGTGCTTACTGTGTTGAGTGCCTCTCCTCCCAGAAAAGATGGAGTGTCTTTCATCCTCTCTTCCATTGTCTGAAAAGGTAAGACCCTAACGTTAGGACAAATTTTCCAGCGCAAATGGGCTTTACCCCAGCCCCAGTCTTTGCCTTTCAGTATCTTTTCACTAGCTCACTGGAGTGTCTTTAAAAGTGGTCCTGCTATTGGACAGCCCATTTGCGGGGTCCCCATGTGATTTCTTCCATGTTCTTCAGGTTTTGTTTAGGCTGCCATGGTAAGAGGTCAGCCCAGAAATTCTATACATACCAGTGACATTTTATCAACTGTGAAGATTGTATTTATATACTTAGGAATTCATATTTATAATAATAATTAAAGAAATAGAGACCATGAACTTGAAATAGAGCAAGAAGGTGTACATGGCTAAGAAGGCTGGGAGGGAGAAAAAGGAAGAGGGAAAATTCTGTATTATATTTCAATTTCTGGGAGTTAATGCATTCTCTTTTCTGTATTACCTTATTATTGACTGTTGTTACTACAGTAGGAGACTGGAATAACTGCCTGATTTCATCCATAGCTGGTTTTCTCTAACACGTTCTAGACTCATGTCCTCCACCATATAGTCATAACCCTGTGTAGACCACAGTTTTAATGGCTTAGCTCAAAGGGTCAAAAATAGCAAAACTAGGGGAAAGGTACACAGGAGCTTGTTTATAGATTGGGAAAGTCAGGGACAGACTTCCTTTTGTGGGGGCCAGCCATGATAATCTAAGTCTGGGCAGGTCACCCAAAGGAAGTTCGTTATTTCCAACCATTATCACCTGGGACTCTGGCCATCGATAAATTTAAATAAGAGGCCTGAGTCTCAGTAGTTTACCGTGAAGCAATACCTGGTAGCAGGAAAGAACCACAAACTGAGATAACCCTACTGCAACCCAAGGGCAGACCATTCAAGGGAAATGCCTGACATTCCAACCGCTGTACATAGGATCACCTGCCAGGCACCTCACCAGGACACCCCTAGACAAATGTCAGCCAATCAGGGGTCCTGAACCTCAGGGAACCCTCACCCCTCTACTACTATAAAAACCCTATTCTAATTGAGCTCGGGGCTCTCCAGATAGTCCAATACTTTGGAAAGGCAGAGAGACCGAGTTTGCAAACTTGATTAAAATAAAGGCTCTTTGCTTTTACATATGGGACTTGGTCTCCTTTGTTGTCTTTTGTGGGGACCCTGCGGATTTGGGCATAACACTTTGGCTTTCCTCTTTCCTTTTGAGAGTTGCCAAAAGATCATTGCCATGATCCAATCCTCTATGTGGAAGTAGATAAGGTATCTGGTAACCCTCTGAAGATATCTGCTTGCCTGTGTGGGCAACTCAGCTGGATACAGAAAGATAGTAAACCCAATACACTTTTCTCATATTAATAAGTGGAGAAATACAGATACTTGAAATTCATGCAAGAAGCAAGGAGAGAGTTTCTGAATTCCTGAAATGCTAACAGTTCATTAGGTTTATGCCTTTATATAAAATGCTGCTCTTAAAATTTAAATGTACAGATTCAGTTTAAAATACTTAGGGGCCAGGCGGTGGTGGTGTATGCCTTTAATCCTAGTACTTGGAAGGCAGAGGCGGGCAGATCTCTATGAGTTCAAGGCCAGCCTGGTCTAGGAAGAGCTAATTCCAGGGCAGTCTCCAAAGCTACACAGAGAAACCCTGTCTTAAAAAAACAAAATGAAACAAAAAACCAACCAAACAAAAAATTAAAATATTTAAATGGGTTTAATAAAGCTGTTTAAAGAATTTTCTATTTAACCAATTTTTAATCCATTGCTGTTAAAATAGTCAAACTATATGTGAGAATAAGGGTAGTCTTTTCAAATATACTTATTTAGATTAAAAAAATAGTTTTTGTATAAAAACTGAAACAAAAAAATTTTATTTCTTAATTTAAAACTTAGTATCATAAATTGATTGTCAATATAACTTCAAAATTAACAAAAGGCATCCTAATATCTCACATAATCTGTTAAAATACATTATTGGCATGCCTGGCTTTTCAGACATAATTCTGAGTACCCTGACTACTCATAAAAATTTTGCTAAATGGTGAGTGAAAGACTTGCAAGTATAGGCGACGGGGAAATTGTCTGTACAAAGTTCCTTAGGTTATTTCTGAAAGGAAGTCAACCAAAAGATATACTCTTTTAAGATGAAGTTTTCTATTTCTATTTCAAGTGTCAGAAAAATACAATTTACAGCTGGGCAGTGGTGGTGCACACCCAACACTTGAGAGGCAGAGGCAGGTGAATCTCTGTGAGTTCGAGGCCAGCCTGGTCTACAAGAGCTAGTTCCAGGACAGCCTCCAAAGCTATAGAGAAACCTTGTCTTGAAAACAAAACAAAACAAAAAAAGAAAAATACAATTTATGGTGTGTTTCCCCCACCCCTCTGTGTGTGTGTGTGCAGGTCTCTCTGTGTGAAGCTGCTTTTCTTCATGCACTGTCCATCTAAACAGTTGACACAGGGTGTATCATTTGACCTGGGGGTCATCAATAGACTAGATTGTCTGACCAGCAAACCTAAATCAATCTCTCTCTCTCTCTCTCTCTCTCTCTCTCTCTCTCTCTCTCTCTCTCTCTTTCTCTCTCTCTCTCTCTCTCAAATGTGAGTTCTGAGGTATCAAATTCTGGTTCCTATGTGATACAGGGGAAATTAGGGTCCCTTCTTGGGATTTTAAGTCTCATTAATAAAAGAATTTAAGAATGGACTAAAACAAGCTTAAGAATGATTTTACTGAAGTTTTAAAAGCAAAGGAAAGGAGCTTAAGAAATCCACTCATTTGCATATGCAGGAATCCCTTGACAAACTCTAAACTGAATGCCACAGTGTATATGCAGAGGACCTAGTACAGACCCATGCAGTCCTGAACATGCTGCCTCTGTCTGTAATGGCTTAGATAAACTGCTGCAGTTCCCCGAGGGGCAGCCAGGTCCTCTGTGGGTCCCAGGCAGGTGGGAGGCAGCAGGTGGGTCAGTGGGGCAGCCGGTCCCACAAGGAGCTGTGGCGGATGAGAGACATAGACTAAAAGGCACGCCATGCAGAGTGAGTTTGAATATAGCTTTTTCAGTAAAAGGGAAAGGGGAGGGAGGGAGAGAGAGAGAGAAAGAGATATATAGAGAGAGAAACAGAGAGAGGGGTGGGGGAGAGAGAGAGGAGGGGAAGAAGAAGGGAGAAGAGAGGAGGCCTCAGCCACCTCTTCTGAAGAGAGACAGGACAGAGAGAGAGCTCACAGACTGGAAGAGAAAGGAAGATCTGCATGACTAGGTGAGGGGGGAGTGTGGTGTGGGAGGGCCTTCTGTCTATGAGTTGCTTTTATTCGTTAATGAATAAAGAACTGCTTTGAGCCTATGGCAGGGAAGAACAGAACTAGGCAGGGAAAACTAAACTAAATGTTGGGAGAAAGAAGAGTCAGAGAGACGCAATGGAACCGCTGCCAGAGATAGACATGCTGAAACTTTGCTGGTAGGCCATGACCTCGTGGTGATGCACAGATTAATGGAGATGGGTTAAATTAATACATAAAAGTCAGCCAATAAGAATCTAGAGCTAATGGGCCAAGCAGTGATTTAATTAATACAGTTTCTGTGTGATTATTTGGGCTAAGCTAGCCGGGCAGCTGGGAACCAACAAGTGGGCCTTCTCCAACAGGAGTGGGCAGGGCTTGTCTCTTAAAGGGACAGGACAGACCATTACATTCCCATCTCTTAATAGGCATTCTGTCCTGCTGGCAACCCTGCCCCCTGTGCTGCCTCCCACTGCAGCAGAATCTGTCTCCCATTCACAGAGCCCCGTTTCTACCACTGCTGCACTGTGGGTGAAAATCCTAAACCTGGGCCTTCTAACATCCCACTTCCCAATTTTTCATCAGTCTGCTGGGACAATTGGTAAGACAGTTCCCTTTTTGGCCTGGAGCCTAACACACACAATTGCCCTTTCTCAAGCTTTCCCTTAGCACTGCAATCACTGAGCGGGGCATTCGTTTTTGGGGACCCAGGACCCCTAGGATATTTTTCTGCCTCTTTGCTTCCCATAGCTAAACACGTGAGCAGAGCACTTGGAGTGGTCCTTGCACTGTTTGGATTGTGTGTGTGTGTGTGCGTGTGTGTTTCTTTACAGACCTCTCGTAAGTGGTCCTTGCCACATAAGGACTGCTCAGAGCAGTCCTACCTCCTGGTTCCTAACCCGACTGGCCAGAAATCAGCTTGGCTTTACTATCAACCCCTGTGCTAACCTGGAGACATCCAACTAGTTGCCCTGGGGTTTACATCGTTTTCTGCCTTTCTCACAGTTTCAGCTATGGGAAACCAACCACATTTCTAGCTTTTACCATCAGATGGCTAAATTTAAATAGTCAGAACATGTGGACACCCATGGCAGCTGCCATTTTCTTTGAGTTTAACAAAGGGAGGAGCCAGAGGATCCACCCCTAGCCAAAGAGCAGGGGCAATAGGCGCTCCACATGAGGTCACACTCCTAGCCAGCTTCCTTTTGCTCACTTTTCATTTAACTCTATGTGTATAAATGTTAAATTCAACAGGGTGTAAATGCATGTATATTTACTGTTAAATGTTATAATTGTCCATTCATTGTATCTCATTCCAGACCATAAAAACAGTAAGTCTCATGTTTTCAATTGGTATGTACTTTTAAGTCTCTTACAAAAAATACTGTGAATGTAATCCAACCCTGCTTTAAAATATATTAAGCTGTTCTCCACTATTGTCAGTTCCACCATTAAGCTTCTATTGCAAACATTTTTTTTCCTTCTTTGTCTTTCACAAGTACAAATATCACCTGTTAAGTTGAGAGCCATTACAGTCAAGCTTGGACTCAGTTCTCCAGTCAAATTCTATACTGCAGTTATACCTGACAAACAGCCCTCAACTGCCCAGAGATCTGGGGAATATAGCATTTAAATGTTTAATTATTAAAAGACTTTTCATAACAGAGACAGGTTGACTCCTAGCAGCACTGTATTTCCTCCAAAGAAGACAGAAGACAAATGGGCACAGAACAATGTCCATCCACAATTCACTTCATGAACTGCCAAGTGCTGACTGTAATGGTCTGTCCTGTCCCTTTAAGAGACAAGCCCCAACCACTCCCTCCCCCATCCACCACAGAGGCAAGCAGATCTTCCTTTAGCTTCCAGTCTGAGCTCCTTCTTTCCATCTCTCTTCCCCAAAGAGGTAGCTGCTGCCATGGCACCTCTCCTCACACCCTCAGCTCTCTCCATTTCTCTCTCTCCTTCTTCTTCTTCTGCCTCTCTGCTCTTGTCCCTTCTTCCTCTCCCCTTTTCCTTTCCATTCCATAACCCACTAAATAAATATCCAACCTCACTCTGCATGGCATGCCTATCCATCTCAGTCTCTCACCCACAGCACGACTGCCTACCTGGGACTTGCTGCTCTCAGTCTCTCACCTGCCACACAGATCCCTACCTGGGACTCACTGTCCCTCGTGGCCCATAGACTAGTCGGGGAATGATGCTGCCATTTTATTTTTACCATTACATTTGGTGCTTGTGACTCAGCCAGGCTGAGGACACATGGAACCCTGTGCTTGGGAACTAGGATTCTATACAACAGCTCTGTACTCTATCTACCTAAACGCCAACCTCTATGCACACCAGCAGCTTCAGTGGGAAGTTTTCCCCTTCCTGCCCCCAACCACAGCCTTAATGGCTACAGTTGAGCCCTTTTCTAACATTTACCTCTGTCACCTCTGGTTGCTTTCCATAGCTACAAACGTGACCAGACAACCCAGGGTTGGTCCTCCCATGCTAGCACTGCACATGCATTCAATTTGGGGCCCAGGGTCCCTCGGATTTTTCTTTCTCCTCTCTCTTCTTTCCCTTCTTTCCTTTCCTTTCCTTTCTTTTTCTTTTCAATTTTTTCAACCATTTGTAAGTAGTCCTCACCATGAGAGACCACTCGGAGTAGCCTCTAGCCTTTGGCTTCTGAGTCACCTGGACTGGAGCACGTCAGGATTTAACACACTGCCTGTAGAGAAGAGAAGTCTTCCTATAGGCTTTGCAGTGTGTTGCCGCCATTTCACACCCCACCTATAGAGAAAGGACACTCTTCTTTGGTGTTTTCACATTTTAAGCTATGATATAAACCCTCAAATTATACTCCACTGCCGTCTTAATGGAGAGCCAGGTCAGGTGATCAAGTCCCTCCATCTTTACTGCAGTATTGCCTGCCTGGTTCCCCAGTGCTGACTCTGTTGCATGTGTGTTTTGTGCAGTGTAGGGCCCACCAAAGCATCCACTTTGCCCAATTCCTGTTTACTCTGTGTGTATGTGTGCATACCTATAACTTAAATGTACCTATGTTTACTGTTAAATGTGATAATTGTCTGTTCATTGTATCTCATTCCAAACTACAAAGCAATAAGTCTCATGTTTTAAACTGGTATGTACTTTTAAGTCTCTTACAAAAATATTTTATATTTAGTCCAATCCTGCTTTAAAATATATTAAGCTGTTCTCTACTATTGTTGGTTCTGTTGTTAACCTTCTATTGCAAACAGTTTTTTTCTTCTGTCTTTTTATGAGTGTAAATCTTATCTACTAAGTTGAGAGCCAGTACAATCAAGTTTGGACACAGCTCTCCAGGCAGATTCTATACTGTAATTGTAACTCATCTATACCTGGTGAACAGCCTTCAACTGCTCAGAAATCTGGGGAATACGGCATTTAAATATTTAATTATTAAAAGACTTTTCATAACAAAAAGAGACAGGTTGACTCATGGCAGCAGCACTCTATTTCCTCCAAAGAAGACAGAAGAAAAATGGACACACAAAAAAATCCATCCACAATTTGTTTCAACTGCCAAGTGCTGACCATTGGGAAAAACTGCCTTTCATCTAAACTGAAGATCTCCAGACAGTGGACAGCCACTGGAATCAACATCCTAGCTGCTCAGGTCAAGGTAGGCTTGTCTTCCTACAGATTTCTTAGCCCACAGTATCTTCTGGGGTCTGGCAGGCCCTACACTAAACAGCAAAAGGCATATACAACCCTCAGTGACCATGGAGGACCCTGAAGAGTAGTTCTAGGTGCCAACCAAGTAAGTTCTCTGTTGTTTTTTAATCAATAATTCAAATAAAATTTTATCCTTCTCAAAGATCTCTGATGCAGTTTGACAGATGAGTGGTTTTGTCAGTTTAAAAGGACAACCTCACCAAACAAATTTCAGTAAAATATAAATACAAGTCATTAAGGTGTATACCTGCAAGTTATAAAAGTGTGAGGACAAATACAACTTATCAAATTTCTCTCTCATGCTGCCTTTCATAGTCTTAAAAATACTTTCATTCTGATACAAATATGCTACAGTTTAAAACTTATGTTTTCACAAACCTAAAGAATTCTTGTGAGTTCCAGGGAGACAAATTGAAGGATCCACTTTAAATAGGTCAGATACACCCTTCTCAATTCCCTGGTCATGAAAATATTTTTTCTCTTTCTAAACTTAACTTTTTCCTCGTTCTGCCAACATCTTGCCAGGTCCAAGAGACACCGGACAGTTCCATACCACAAACCTGGAACAGGTGTAAAGTGACGAGCTACCCCAGGATGTGACCAGCACCCAGCTTTCTCAGGTTTCCCCCGCAAGATGATGCCCACAAATAAGCAGGAAGCAGTTCTGAGAATCACCCAACCCAATTCCTTTAACCTGTTGTGTCTAACTTCTCACCTTTTTATTATAAGAAAGAGATGGGACTGTTATGATCTGCCGACCTGGTCTGTTACCTGGCCCTTTAAGAGTCAAGCCCTGCCCTCTCCCAACCCCTCCCCTTCCGGATATCCCACCTCCTCCAGCTTGCATTCTTTCTTTCTGGCTCTCTCTCAAAGAGGTAACTTCTGCCCTTTCTCTCTCTCTCTCTCTCTCTCTCTCTCTCTCTCTCTCTCTCTCTCTCTCTCTCTCTGTGTGTGTGTGTGTGTGTGTACCCCTGCCTCTTTCTCTCCTCCTTCCCCTTCCCTTCTATAACCCCTGAACAAACTCTATGCACTCTCTGCATGATGTACCTGTCTGTCTCTCACCAGTTGCAGTCTCTCAAGGTGTCCTGCCAAGGCCTCAGGGGACTCACCGAGGCCTGGGGGACCTGCCAAGGGCTCGGATAACCTGCCTCTACCCCTTGTGTAACTAGCTTCCTTGGTGGGACTGCTGCCCCTTGTGGGACTAGTCTCCCACCACTATATCTTTAAAAAAGAACACCAACCTCAGTTTCTGTGAGTTCATATGAGCTTAGATCATGTCGATGTAGAGGGCCTTGTTTTCTTGATATGCCCCATCCCCCTGCCTCTTATATTCTTTCTGCTTCCTCTTTTGCAGGGTTCCCCTGAGCTCTGTGGGAAGGGATTGGTGAAGACATCTGGTTTAGGGCAGAGTGTTCCAAGATCTCCCACTCACTACTTAATATCTGGCTATAGGGCTATGTATATGTTTCCATATGCTACAGGAGGAAGCTCAGTGATTCTAGTTTTCTTGACCAGGAGTTTTTCTTTTTTCTATTGTAACACTTGCTTACAAGGCAAACACTTTATTGACTGAACTATCACCAGGCCCAAATTTACTTTTAGCTGAGATGTTTTCTCAGCTAACCTATGTAACTTTGGGTAATCATTCCTGAGCCAAAAATTCAATACTCTATAGGGGATATGAGAAGAGTCTTATAAAATCATACAAAACCATACAACTGCACCCATTCAGACCACTGACACCTAATGTTATTATTTTAATAACAGACTTTTATAGAAGTTGAAAGAATGTGTCACAAGCCTTAACCTAATCCACTGCATTTCTGCTGTTGATATAAGTGTTGACATGCATGTATTAAATAACATTTTTAAAACAACTTAAATAAGACAGTTTATATAAAATATGGGAAGGTCTTATTTCTTTTTTTGTGTCCCCTCAATGTCTGACTCTGGCAAAGATAAGCATTTGACAGTGTAGGTGATGCAAAAGTTTTTTATACAGAACTAAATACCCAAGATTTTGTAAGCTACTTCCCTGTCATAAAAGAGTTTCTGTCACAAATATATCATGCTTCAAAGAGATCTCATTTATTCTGTGAGCTTCAGAAAATAACGGCGTGAAGACAACCACTTTCTCAATACCCATACGGGAAGGTGGAACCTGTTTTGTTTTTGAACAAATATATCTTGAAGATAGCAATTAAGTTTCAATACATTCGAGAAAAGCCTGGAGAGACATCTCAAAAGGCTAAGGACAGAATAGTTACAACTAAGTGTAATTACAAAACAGAAACCAGGCAAGGTAAAGAAGAAAGGAATATTGGCGATTGACAAGAGAGGAGGGAAGATGACAGACGTTTGTGAATGGGATGTAGGAAAGCCCCGGGTAAAAGCATTTGCTCTGGACTGATGTTACTAAGAGCATTTTCTTTTTCTTTTGTTCTTATTGAGCAAGGAGTGACATTTTTAAGAACACTGTGTGACTCAGGAAAAAGAAGACACTGAAGTAAATTGCAGGTCTTAAGGCTGAGCTGTTTCAGCTAGAAAGGGTGGATCTGCCTCTGTGAGCTGCTGGAAAGAATTGCATGCACATTGCTGAGGGAGACACTCAGACCTTTGAAGTTGCTACCCAATTCAAACAAAAGCCAGGGCACAATCAACATAACAAAAGATGTGCCGATTACCTAATATAATCCTACTGCACGTATCAAAAGCCTCTCTCTCTTTGGAAGCCAGGTCTCCACAAAGCAGAAATCTCACAGACTTAATGAAAGCCATCATCCAAGAAGTACTTACATCGTCATTCACCTGCAGAAATGTAGGCTGGATATGCTAGGCAGCACAAGAAAATGCCCGTTGTAAAATCCCTTCCTCAGGGGCCTGCTGTTGTGCAAGACATTCACCACAGCCCCAAGTACCAGGCCTGAAGAGGAACAGAGATTGTGAAAGAGCATGCCAGTCCACCATATCTTCCTTCAGAGACTGAGAAGGAGAAGAGTATCTATTGATTTGAGCATCTTTGTTGCCACCCAGAACATAGCCATCTAGGCCATGAGCATCTAGTCACCTACAGGCTGTCAGTTATCTATAGGCTGGACAAGAATCCAAGAAGTGGCCACACAGAAAAGCAACCCAGATTGGTCGATCTATACTTAAGAGGACAAACACCCTTCTCAGGACCTTAACAAAGATAATTCAAGAAATTATGACCAGAACTGTTGAGCCACAAGCAAGGCATGATGCCATGGATAAACATGAACCCCAAGGCAGAGAGAAGGAAGCAGTATGATATAAAGACATATTTCTCAACCTGTGGGTCTTTTGTAGGGGTTGCATCAGAAAACACAGATGTTTACATTATGATTCACAGCAGTAGCAAAATTACAGTTATGAAATAGCAGTGAAAATCATTTTATCATTAGGGGTCATCACAACATGAGGAGCTATATTAAAGGGTTGCAGCATTAGGAAGGCTGAGAACCACTGATATATAATCTGAGTAACTGAGGCAAAGAAAGTCTGCCTTCTCCTTAGCAACATAGATGACTCTAACAAACTTGTTTAAAAAGATAAAAATGATCTTTATTATCTACCAGCAACTTTTATTCAGGTTGTATTTTTTACTTTTTAGAAATCTCAGTGTCAACTCTAAACTGGATTGTTGCAGTAAGTGGGTAATAGTTATTGCCCAGCTACATTAAGCACTATTCTAATTGAATATGAACATATTAAAGCAATCTTGTCATTATAGTCATTTTGTAGGATGGTAAGAAAACAGATTTTAGAAATAACTCTCCTAAAGTCATATATCCTGGTGATAAGAGAGGGGGTAACTTAGGCTTTTCTGCTCCTATAACAAAGCACTAGAGACTGGGAGTTTATAAGCAATTGAGACATACATTTTTGTTGGGAGCCATATGCCATATCAACTGATGACTTTCTCAGAGGTTCCCATAAAAAGTCAAAGG
This sequence comes from Ondatra zibethicus, assembly GCA_004026605.1. Lineage (NCBI taxonomy): Eukaryota > Metazoa > Chordata > Mammalia > Rodentia > Cricetidae > Ondatra > Ondatra zibethicus. Next base: position 105,409 of record PVIU01003389.1, on the reverse strand, counting down.
GAATGTCAGCTCTGTGTCCTTACAGAGGTAGAATCGGCAAGGTCCAGGCTGGGGCTGGGGCTGGGGCTGGACCCTGGGCTGCTTAAACTTTTGGTTCCTGGAAATATGGTTTCCTCCCCTGGAGGGCTGTGGTTATCAGTCCTAAGACAGCTGTGTCTGAGGTACCTTGGCTTCTCTTTGCTATCATCGTTTAATTTAGCTCTCTACTCACCTTGGTCCATTGCTATGGGACAAGGGTCCTGTACCCTGTAAATATTTGTCACTTGTGTTAGTTGAATAAAACACTGATTGTCCAGTAGTCAGGCAGGAAGTATAGGCAGGGTGACCAGAATAGGAGAATTTTGGGAAGAGGAAAGGCTCAGTCTGCAGTTGTCAACCAGATGCAGAGGAAGCAAGATGAGAATGCCTCACTGATAAAAGTACCAAGACATATAGCTAACAGACAAGAATTATGGGTTAATGTAAAATGTAAGAATTAATTAGTAAGAAGCCTGAACAGGCTAACCAGTTTATAATTAATGTAGGCCTCTGTGTGCTTCTTTGTAACTGAACAGCTGTGGGACTGGGCAGGACAGAAACCTCTGTCAAAAGTCCATCCTTTCCATATACATACATATATATGTGATGAAGTACTTAATAAATTTGGTTGGCATACATTGACTTGTACATGTCTACCTACCTGGTTGGTCCCAACTATGCATTTTTTTCTTATTTCTCATCCCTGGACCTCTCTACCTCACCATTTGGGATCCCTATTCCTGTGGGTTCAGGTGAAATTTCAGAGTTCTAAAGGGTAAAGAGTCCAAGATCATGTCACCAGGATTGCTCTTTGCTTCCAGGATGACACCTCTTGCTGCCACTTCCACAGGAGATATCGTCCTCTGTGCCCTTCCATCCCCAAAGGGCAGAAGGACAGAAGGACAGGGACACTTTCCCTAACCAATTTATAGATTTGCTAAAACCATCCAAGAAGGCTCATGACTTATCATTCCTAATCACCTTACTACTTTAAAATATTGATTGGGAATTTGTAATGCAAATTTTGATGGTTATACAAATATCAAAATTATAATTGGTAGGATTTGAACCCATACAGACCAGTTCTAAAGGCTATGTTTTTAGTATATTAGTCTGCTGCTAGCCTAAAGTAAACCATTTCCTGTTCACTATAGGATAATTCCCCAACATCTTATCCTGACTTTAACCATTTATAACCCCAGTCTCCAGCACATGCCTTCTCTGAAGAACAAGGCCCGTCTTCCCTATACTGGCCCCTCCCTCTCTGTGGCTGTCTCTGCCCCCTCTATGGTTTCCACTTATTTTATTTTTATTTTTTTATTTCTATCTTTCTATCTGTAGATCATTTCGACATATCTCTATCTTTCTTCATCCTGAAGCTGGAAACACTTCCTGGATGAGTTGGAAACTCCCATAACAAACTATATACAAAGAGCCTCCTCAACTGCCTTGGTCTCATACATCCGAGTTCCCTGCAGAATCCAGCATGGATGAACAATGTGATTCCTTCAGCCTGTATTATAAGTGCTTATTTAGTCTCCTGCCGAAGAATAAGGCAAAGGAAATTTAGTTCCAGGCTCAGTGAGCATGCTTTGACTCTCCGATAATTTATTTTTTTATGACAGATTCCATTTTCTGCTGCTGGCATGATTGCACGGGAATACATTTGTCCACTGAGAGTACATTTGTGTCATTTGCATGGGCTAACTCAGTGGTAGCATTTAATTTCTGCAATATCATTCACTTATCAGACCAAAAACAGTACATGTTCAGAATGACTAAGTGTACTGAAATGTTATTATAAGATTCAGCCTTGAGAGGCAGGAGGAGTGCCAATGCTTAGCTCAAGATTGCCTCATTATCGTTGAAGCAAGGCTCTTGTTGAGACGATTCATTTTCGGGGAAATTTGGGTTTGGAGAGGTGAGAATATGTGCTTTATCAGAAACAATGTGTTTCAGCATTGCCTACTGCTATAGTAGAAAACTAAAATTCTTGCGTAGGGAAGTTGGTTAGGAATATGCTAAGAGTGAGGGGGCATTGGATTAGATAATGTCCTCAAAGGGGGAAGTGGTCACCTTCAAGATGTAATTAGTTGTGAAAATGGTACCATCTAGGCTGAGGTCAGAGACTGGTTTTTAAGAGAGAAGGCATTCCTGGATATGTATATGACTAGGTTGCAGGAAAGGTAATACAAATTCAAAAAAGTGTATATGTATACTACTTCCCCTTTTTTAATCAAATAAAACTTGCAATAATATTTCTATTAACTTGGGGATAAATTTCTTCCCAAACTGGCCCTAAAAATATCACCCTTTGGCTAATGTAATTTTAAAAATTAAAGATGACTAATCAGCAACCATCAATTCTAGAAGCCCTCACAAATCTCTTCTTATATAGTCAGCATCATTAATTGAACATCTATTATGTCCAAGTCACTGTCCTATAAATGGAAGAATAAAACTTGACCAAAAAAAGACAAAATGCCTAGTTATCTCCAATGTTCTTCTTATCCCTGTTTTCTAGTCTTCTTGTTACAGTGAAGAAGTGAACATGTATAAGTTCTTTTTAAAATGCCAACAAAGATTTCCTAATCACACTCTACCATCACCCTACACACAAACACAGCACAAATGATACTTGAACTTGCCTGCAGGAAGAGACGCAGAGGCTGTCCAGGCTCCTATCTGCTTCTGATACCTACAAAGGCCACTAGGAGCTCCTCAACTGGATCAGAACACATACACGTTGAGGGGGCGGTTTCCTTCCCTTGTGGCATGCTATGTGCCACACTCTCCACACAAGGTGTCCCAAATGGGTGCTTTCTTAAAGAACGTGTATGTAGATTCATTGTTTCCGTGTTCTACAGCATGGGCTGGCATCTGATGTGGGCCTGCTGACTGCATAATGACATGGTAGAAAGTTTTACTTGGAGAACATAGCAGAGGGAACCTTTCTTTATTTTATTTTGGATAACAAAGCCATCCCCAATAACCCACAAATCCATTCATCTAAGAGCAGATTATGCATTGAAGAGGGCAAAGCCATCTTGAATCTAAGATCTCCAAAATGTCTGGGCCCCAAATACCATAATTATGTGAATTTGAGGAGTAAACTCTAAATACAAGGACTTTGGTGACATGCCAACCCCTAGGCCTTGAGTAAAAGTCTTTCCAAGAGGACTTTTACAGATACAGAATGTTTGGCCCATGAGGCCCTCTGCTTTTACCATATATCTTTAGATTTCCTAGTGCATCATCCATTATTTCGAGGGCAGGGCTAGTCTGAAAGGTTTTCCTTGGCATTTTCTGTGGTGAAATAGCTTTTACTTGCAACCCCAAAGAGTCTACGCTTCGTTAGCAATTAATTGGTCTATAAACTAGTATTAACTTGATGCAATTATAAAATATATATGAACAAACTAAGCAAATGCCTCATTTTGAGAGTCACAAACAATTGCTAAAATCTATTTTAAAAGGCTGAGACTTATATTAACACATGGCTAGCAATGCTGTTACTTTGAGATTTTTCCAATTTGTGTTTTATACAGACGAAATGAGCATGCTTTTAACTAACCACTTACCCTTTGCGCAGCAGTATTTGTTTAGGGATTCTATCAACTTTTCCTTAGGTTTTGATATCATAATCTAAATGAATTATTTAATAGAAAAATGTCTAAATATTAGTTCCAATACTTACTTTGTATTATTAAAGCATCATAACACACTTGAAGTTTTATATATTTTATATAACAAGTTTATATGTTATATATATTTTATATAACAAGTTATATTTTTCTTATGATCTATTATTTCCCCCTCCTGAACTAACACTGGTGCTGTAAAACTGCTTTCAGTCTTAATTTTCAAGTTCCCCTTTTTATCTGTGCCTTACAGATGTTGGTAAGATCTGCAACTTGACCTTTCTTCTAAATTAATGGTCACATACTGACTGTAGGTCTGATTCTAGCCATATCAATATTTGCTTGGCTGGAGAAATGTTTTCATCTGTTTGCACATGATCTATTTTCTAGTTCTCTGGAGCTCTTACATATCCTTTGCAATTCATTCTATGAGAAGGAAATTTCCAGAGCAGACTGCAAACCCACAGTGGCCTTCAGGAGTGAGGCGGGAGGCCACTATCATAGTGAGGACACCAGCTGGCCACACAGAACTTTATGCCATTATTTTCCATGCTAATGGCATATAGGCACAGTATTTTCAAGTTCACAATTAAAACAAAATTAATGGTAATTCCAATTTTGATGGTAAAATTAACTAATTTTACTTAAGTCTTAATGCTGTTAGATATTGGTGATAGTAATAATTTCATATATCTGAGCAATTTCTCAGAATGAAAGGCATCTTTTACTCAAGCTGGTTAATAAAATTCTCAGTTGATGCCAAAAAAAAAAAAAAAACCAAATAGCTAAAGGGCACATCAGAAAAAAAGGGCAAATTGCTGTTTGCACTCAAAGAAGAACTATGTATAGAGTGTTCTCTATAGTCAGTCCTGTAGCTTCTACAGTCAAACTACACTGCTAGTTTCAGGTGTTAAAAAATATAAATAAAGCATTGAAGAGTCACAACAAAACTTTAAGTCTAATTAAATTTATACCACTAATTTATACTAATAAGAAAGCATACCTAGTCAGGACATTAGTTTGCTATTGAAAATAATCATTAGACATCAGTGTATAATGACAAAAATGTTCAAACACAGGGCAAATACATTTCATTTTAGAAGAGTTTCTACAATTCTCACTAGGAGGGAGTAGGATTCTCAAGTACCAAGCTAACTGAGAAACAGTGAATGTTGGCATAGAAGGTCTAGAAGTTGGAGGGAAACTTTATGCAGGCTAGGGACAGTGCTGCCTTTGTAGGCTTCCCCCACCACATTTTGTTCACATGCAAAGTTTAAGTGTGTTTGTAGATTTTTCTTGCTAATTCTGGTATTCCCACTCTCTCAAAACCTCCCTCATTTGTATTTGTAAATGTTAAGGTGATGTTTTTCTGCAGTGAGATTCTGATCTTGCTTTTGGAAACATCCAAGTCCTTAAAATGCCTTTTTGTTGTTCTTAAAAAAGAAAAATCTATCTGCCAACTTTCGCCGCCACATTCAGAGAGTCTGGTTTGATCATATGCTCATTCAGTCCCAGTCCAGCTGGATTGGTGCGCTCCCATTAGTTCAGGCACACTGTCTCAGTAGGTGGACCAGCCCCTCACGTTCCTAACTTCCTAACTCATCTTCTCCCACCTTCTGCTCTTCAACTGCACCTTGGGGGCTCAATCCATTGCTCTGATGTGAATGTGGGTCTCTGTCTCTATCTCCATCCATCGGATGAAATTTCTATAATGGTAATCAAGATAATCATCAATGTGACTATGGTACAAGGCTAGTTCTGGCACCCTCTCCTCTGCTGCCTG
>PVIU01003389.1:0-99867 GCA_004026605.1 Ondatra zibethicus | reverse complement strand
GACATCTGGGATCCCCAGGGCCAAGTATCTTGCCAACCCTAAAATGATTCTCTTAATGTAGATATCTTATTCCCTTCTCCAATGTCCACCTTTCTTCCATGTTCACCCTCCCACTCCCCCAAGCTCTCCCCAGTCCTTCTCCCTTCTCCTTCCCCCTCTCCCCTTCCCCTGCTCCCCTACCTCCCATTTCTATCCCTGCCCCCTGGCTTCCAACTTTTGCTTAATGACACCAGGACCTATCTCTTCTGCATGTATTATCTTTTTGAGAACCGAATCTTTTTGAATGCACTCCTTCCTAGGCCGGGAGGGATGGGGGTGGGCCTTGGACTTCCAACAGGGCAGGGCACCATGCCCTCTTTCAAGGAAGAAGGGGGAGGGAGGAGGGGTGGGGAGGTAATGGGAGGGGACTGGGAGAAGGGGAAGAAAGGTAAAAATTTTATTTCTTTAATTATGTTCTTGAATGGAAAAAATAAAACAAAACAATGTATGGAAAAAAAAATCTACAGAATCTAACCTGAACATTAAAATGATGATGATGATAATGAAGATGAAGGTACTGTTACTTCCCAAATATAGGAGTAAGGTGTTATGAACTGTCTTTTGTGTCTCCATAAAACACAGGAGCCGAAATCCTAGCCTCTCACCTTGAACAGGTCAAGAGAGGAGATCTTAGTAGGTGATGGCTTATGAGTGTAAAGGCATCATCAACAGTATCAGTGTGTTTAGGAAAGAGATACTAGACAGCCCGTTACCTCCCAGTCACATAAGAATGAAGAGAAGACATTGTCTCTGAAGGAGAAGGAGCCCACCAGACCCAGAATCTGCCAGAATTTTAATCTTGGACTCGTCACCCTCAATGAGGGTGCATGAGAAATGCATTGTTATTAGGAATAAAACAGATAGTTCATGGTAATTTTTTATAGTTGCCCCAATGAAGTTAGAGAGCAAGAAACTATTGTTCTGTGACTCTTATTAAAAAAACTGACAACAAACAGATGGCAAAACAGAGATGACAGATGACAGATAGATAAACAATAGGTTAGATATATGATAATTAGATGAATAGGTTGATACCGAATTTTAAGCTAGTTAAAGTGCAGTCACATTCATTGATGTCATGATTAAATTCATTGCTTCATATTCCATAGTGGAAAAATACTAGAAAAGACAGATTTGAATTGCTGTTACTATAATGGTGAATGTTAGTTTTCAACTTAACAGATCTACAATTACCTAGGAAATGGGTCTCTGGGAGTGCCTATGGGGGATTTTCTTGAATCTGTTCATTGATTTGAGAAGACCTGGCCATTGTGGGCAGCATCATTCTCTGGCTGGTATCCTGAACTGTGAAAATAGAGAAAGGGATCCGAGTGGCAGCATGCATCATTGCTTCTCTGCTTCTGACTGGGTATGTGACCTGACCAGCTGCTTTCAGTTCTTGCTACTTTGACGTCAATGTAGTAATGCACTGTACCTGTTATCGTGTCGACCACCCAAAGTTGCCAGCATTCTGGCAGAATGCTTAGCCAAACCAGCGGCTGGCACTTCTAGGTTCCTCCGTGCATGTGCCACTAAGCATTCAGGCAACTTACATAGGCACCCAGGATCTTCATACCCTACGTGACAACATGATCTATGTGTGATGTGGCCAGTCCTGAGAGTAGCTTTTGTAGATCAGGCTGGCCTCAAACTCAGAGATCCACCTGCCTCTGCCTCCCTCGTGCTGGGATTAAAGGCATGTGCTACTACCACCCAGCTCTGTTAATAAGTGGGTTACATTGTGTCTTGTGATCCATCCTCCTCCCTGGTAATTTCAGTACCCTTGAGCCAGAATAAACCATTTCTTCCTTAACTACATTGGTGACACAGCTACAGGAAACAGAAACTAAGACATTGTCAAAATTCGAGGATAAAGAAGTGTAGTTTCTTCCGGGAGGTGGTGGTGCACGCTTTTAATCCCAGCCCTCGGGAGGCAGAGGCAGGTGGATCTCTGTTGAGTTTGAGTCCAGCCTGGTTTACAAGAGCTAGTTACAGGACAGGCTCCAAAGCTACAAAGAAACCCTGGTTCAAAAAAACCAAAGGAAAAAAACAAAGGATAACTTCTGCATAGTAGAAAACTGTACAGTGAAAGTCTAACAACCATGGGTCTGATTGTTTCTTCAAATAGAGACAATGCCCCATAAGGAGCCTGGGCCGGGCAGTAAAGGCCTCTCAATCAAACACTTTGGATACTTGATTAAGTCTGGCTAGAATTCTGTTGTCCTTTTCAAAAAGCTAGTTAAGTACTTGAGAGCAGTACAATTTAAGAATTCAACATTTAGTGCTATTTTTGTGGTAATTACTAACATTTAAATTCAAAACTGATACTGACTTTCAATGTTTGAACAATTTATTTCAGTGTTTTTCTTTCTCTTTTTTGTTTCTTTATATTTAAATGTAAGCAAAAATATTCTGAGGGAAGTTGGATATCTAAATTGTAAGCAATTAGTACATGACTTGTGAGTATTTAAAAAAAATTGCACAAATAATAAAAGATGAAAACAGGCAAAAGATAGTACTTAAAATATTTAGTTTTATTATTTATTGAAATAATATTTTTGATATATTAGTAATTGTTTCTATTAATTGGTCACAAGAAAAATCTAAAATTGCCAACATGGCTCTTGTATTTCTCCGGAGAGCAGTGTTTGAGTCTGAGTTACATAAAGCCATGTAAGTGAACAGAGAAGATGAAGTTCCCTTCCCTGAGAATCCACTGATACTCGATTCTCCTCTGGTCTCTACGCAGCAGCCAAATTGTGAAGTGACATTATAATTACAGCAAGTGGACTCTGGTTCTGCATAGTTCTTGTTTTAAGCCTCCTAAATTCAATCACGGCCAGGTTTCTGTTTACCAGTACTCCATCACTAAGTCTCTAATCCCATCAGGAAGAGGCTAAAGAGACTACCCAGTCTGAGGAACACCAGGAAATAAATCAACTAAAGGAAATAAAAAGGGAATGCAAAGCACTGACCAGCAAAGCCGCTTGTCTGGGAACGGGATAGCCCACATTCAAAGAGTTGAAAATTCTTGGAAAACGTCCACTTCACTACAGTCTCTAAATGGAGTTTGGTCCAGTATCTATACTTCACTTTATGCAACATGTCCTTAGGATTAACATAGGCTGACTAATAAAGTCACTACATTTTCTAATAAGCACACACAGGTTTTATTGGATAGGATATGAGAAGATCTGTAAAGAGTCTACTGTCTATTGGGGGATATTGGCTAGATACACATTAGATTTCTAAAGAATGCTCCTGTAACATTGACTGCATGTTGTTATCTACCATCATTTTAGGGTAAGAAATCTCATCCCAAGAGCAATCATACAGAATGGCTAGAACAGAGATATTATGATCCATTTTAATAATTCCTCAGATACCCATTCCTGACAAATGTTCCATTAAATGCATGCAGATATATTAGTAAAATTGAAAAATTAGGTGGAAAAAACCCAAATGAATGATGAACATGAATGCAGCTCCCTTTTAGTTCTGTTCTTAGTTTGCTCTACTTTGTCAAGACCTTTCCTGTGGGGAATCAGTCCAAAGAGCAATTTAATCTTCATTCCTCCTTTCTGGGCTAAGGATTTTTATTTTCATATTTTCAGTTGCCGCTGAACTCCCAGATTCTAACATTTCATTCCAACTGCTTGTTGTATCTTCTTTGTTCAAAAAAAAAAAGCCTCACATATTTAAATTGTCCTATACATGACTAAGGCAACCAAAGAGTTGAAGAGCAGAAGAAACAGAAAACTTAAAAAGGGGATATCCAGATAATTACATCTAAATGGGGAAAGCATCCTGAATTCATGGCAGTAGACTGTCTTCAGTTAGCCCTTAGATTATCTGCTTCCTCTTCTAGCTACCAGTTAGCATTCTAATTAATTAGTTGTCAGGCTTTCTAATTAATAGTCAGACTTCTGAGGAAGCACCACTCTCAAAGGTGGTTACTCCTCTACTTAACACCATTGTTTAACGGGTTGTAGGATTAGGATTACTTGATGTCTCCATACTCAATAATACTTTTCTTTAGTCCACTGTTATTAGAATGAAACACATTCTAGGGTTTGAGAATTCCATATCATAACTGGGTCTCTCTCCTTCTCATCCTCCACCCCACACATTCACAGACCAGTACTCGAAAAGTAGATGATTCACACTCTTGACCTAGTTTGAGAGGCAAGGAAGGCTTATCTAAAACATTGCAAGTTTGACATGGTATATGAGAATATATCAAGAACAAAAGAAAGAATATTTCCTAAGATAAAAATAGTGCTCTAACCTGGACATGGTGGCACACCTGTATCATCCCATGGATTTGGTTGAGGCAGAAGATAAACCATTTGAGTATCATTCCCAATCTGACATAGTCAAAATGTCAAGCATGATATGATTTGTGAATTTCTTTTTGAATAAATTAGAATACATTAAGGAATTTTCATTAATGATTTAACAGAGTTTGAGATTAATATTTATCCTACAGAATCAGTCACTCACTCTTCTACTTGACTGCCAATGAATGGTCTGAAAAATCTTTCAATAAATAATTGTTTGGTTTTGGTTTACTGACAGTTACTAAAAATATGTAGCAAGAAAGAACCTCTTAGCTTCTGCCTCTAAAGTTTTCAGCATATGGGAGATCACAGTAGAACACAGACACATGCTCACATAGCTATACTGTCCAGAAAGTTATCGTCCTCGGTTCAATAATTGTCTTTAGATTGTACTTTGGGTATTGTTATAGCGAATAGAACCAAAACAGTAAGCAAGGTGAAAAAGGAAGCTGAGGGGTAGGCAAATGAGCAAAGAGAGGAAGAGTAGCTATTTGGTCTATGCAAGAGATGAAGGAGAAGACCGCATTTTGTACATGTCTTCAGACTTCTGCAGCAGTGCCATCAAGCAGAAGTATGCCTGTCAAGTAAGTCACACACATGAGCATAATATTTTGTTTTAAATACACTCTCAGTCAAGTTAAAAGACTCAGGAGAATTCTAACACTATAGTTAATAAACTGACAATAGCACCATTTTAGCATTCAGTCATCACTAAAATTACCTAGATAATGGTACTTCACGTGGAAGGAAGATCTTAATGATGATTTATCCACATCGTTTTGCTGTGGGGAAAAAAATGGATTGCATCTCACTGCATCTGATGCCAGAAGAAGCCTGGCATATGTTAGGCATATAATAAACTTCCATCGAATAATAATAGCTAACACTGGGGAAGAATTTAAAATGTTCCAACAACTTTTCTTGGAGCTTTCTGTATTTAAAAATACCCAGTTTTCAAAACAATCTTACAAGTAAATATGTGTTAATACTAATAGAATTATGACCAATTGAGCAAGATACTCTTGTTAAAATTTATTTAGTGTTTATGTGCATGTGTGTATGTTTGTGTGAGATTTTTGCAGTGTGTGGGAGTGCCTGCACGGCCAGAGATCACCAGATTCCCAATAATTGAAATTATTATGGGTACATTGTAAGTCTACTGATCTGGGTCCAGAGAACAACTGTGATATATCTTAAGTAGCCATTGAGTAGTCTTTCAGAGCCTGGCAAGACACATAGTTAGTAGGAGCCCTCATATTACCCTGAGTATACTTAAACATTGAAGCCCAATAATATTTTCATTCTTTGTGTTTTTAATTTATGGTAATGCGAAGATAACAATAAAAACTATTGGCTGGAAGGCATTGTTTAGAGCACTTTTAGGTCCATTCCTCAGTACTCCTAACAAGTTTTATGAATGAGTACAATCACTGGCTTCATTTTATACATGGTAAAGCTAAGTTTAAGATGTAGTCTTACCAACATATTGGAATAGGTGTGTAGTTCAGTAGTAGACGGTGTGCTCACAGTACTTCAGTTCCTATGTTCTGTTTCTAGCACCCAAAGCCAAAAACCTATTTTTTTTAAAGATTTATTTATTTATTATGTATACAACATTCCTTCCATGTACACCTGCACACCAGAAGAGGGCACCAGATCTCATTATAGATGGTTGTGAGCCACCATGTGGTTGCTGGGAATTGAACTCAGGACCTCTGGAAGAGCAGTCACTGCCCTTAACCTCTGAGCCATCTCTCCAGCCCCCAAAAACCTATTTTAAAAATAACTTTTACACATACTATTTTTAAGAATATTGAAAATAGTGTAATGACTATTTCCTACGGCTTTTGGTGAAAATAGGAGAGCTATGCACTGCCCATAATAGTTTCACATAATAAATAACATTTGATTTTCACAGTAACCACTAAGAGGGGTACTTTCCTCATCATTTTATAGTGAGAAAATTGAGGCTTGCAGAGTTTCAATAGACACATGAGAAGAATGGTGGTGTTGGGATTCTGACTTAGATAGCCTGATGTTTCATTTAAAAGAGTCATATTCAAGAAAAAAAACAAAACAAATGTTCGACCATTGAGATACACTGCCATGCTCAAGCATTGGATTAATTCATACTCTGAACAAGAAGAACTGTAGAAGTATCCTGTATATCTCAAATGACTATAGAAATAAAGACATCGAGTATAATTCAGTATGGATCAGCAATGCTAGTACTTTATCTGTTAGAATTAAGAAACAGAAAGCAACCAGATATACATCCTACTACTACTTGGATTTATATATTCAAGAAATGTCCAAACTATTTTGAAAGGAATTACAATTTTAAAGGAAGTTTATTCATATTTTATGAACTCTTTCTGCCTTTTCATCTTTATCTCTCTATCTCTCCCTCCCACTCTTTTTACATACACACACACACACACACACACACACACACACACACACACACACAGAGAGAGAGAGAGAGAGAATTACTTTTATTTTAAAATCATCATTAGTACTAAAAGGTCCAAAGAGAATTTGATGGAAAAAAACCAAAGAAACACATAATGAGTTCATTTACCTCAGTGAATATAAACATTTTATTTTGATATTAATTTGTACTTTGTCATCCAGGCATATTTGAATTGCACTCAGAATTTTCAAAAATATTCACTGGATAAATAAGTTTTACTTTCAGAGCTACATATCTACTGCATCTGGTTGCATGTATGTACTTCAAACCTTTGGAGCCCTTCCGATGATGCTTGTAAAATATAGGTTCACAAAGATCCCTAATGAGGACATGTTAATAGTGAGGCAGCATTTTAAAGTATGGCACGACCCTACACATCATCATTCAAAATTTCCCCATACATAGACACCACACCTCGTTGTCAATAAATAATTCCACTTTAATGGCAAAGTAATAATTTAGACAGATACAGGGTGCACATTTGCAAAAAAATATATGCAAGCTGGTTTACAAGCTAGAGGAACAATAAACCAATAGAAAATACATCATCCAGTAATGTCCATTGACACCAAGTACTGATGTTGGGGCTTTACAAAGACTACAAAATTTCTCAGGTGATTTCTTTCACTGCTTCTGCCTATTTACATGATATGTTACATCCAAAAATGTACAAAATATAAAATGTATACAGACAAATGTTTCACAAACTAGTTTACGTTGTAAACTAGGCGTACCTACTGGGATGTATTGCAGGAAGTTCTGTTGATACTCGTGTGTTTCTCAAAATGGCAGGGAAAGATTAGCAATTTCCTTAGATGACATATCATACAAGGGCAACTAGTCACTCATCCAGCTACGTACATCGATGTTGCAAGGCAGATTTGATCCAAAGTTGAGGCTCCAAAGTCGGGGTGACAATTGTTTGTGCACAAGTTCAGTCTGATTTCCCTCGGGGCAATAGCACCGTGTGAGGACCTTAATGACACTTAATGACACTCTGAAATCTGCACAGATACCTTGCGTTGTTAATTCTGTTCTAGAGAAACCAACCCATAGATGGTCGCAGAGGGTAGCACCAATAACATGTCCAAAAGGCGCACAGAGCTACATCTATACCGTGGCATAGATCTTAAGTTTCCTAAACTTTGAACCCATCCACTGTGGGTGGTGTCACTTTGCCAGTGACTGATTAGTTTCCACGCACTGTCTTCATAGCCTGCCACAAGAGATGTACTTTCAGACAGTTACTCATCCAAAAGTGTACTGGCCTCGTGGACAGTCTGGAAGCATGCTCACTCTAGCACGGATAGCTCCTGCATTGTCACAACAACTTGTAAGTACAGGACAAACACACCAGATAATAACAGCTTCGAGGGGTTGCATTCTGTATTGGTTTGCAACATACAGGAAATCTCAGCAAGTGGAACACCTCGTAACACCAACAGGATAAGATACAATTTTGTGTTAGTTTTGATTTTGTGCAAGTTTGAAGGAAAGGAAAATCATTATTTACAATACCTACCCAGTAGAGTGTGCAAATCTAACCGTTTTGTACAGTATAAATGCTTCCTCTTCCACAGTGACTGACTGCCTCAGTGCTCTTTAATGCCAAATGTCTCGTGTACAACAATAGCAATCAAAACAACATGCGTCAAAACTAACATTTTCTTTTCTTGGAAAGATAAAGACGAGGGAAGGAAAGCCAAAGAGTTGTGCTCATGCTGAACCCAGTGCTTGTAGTTCACCTGGATCCGAGTTAGAACTCTCCCACCTTCTGAAATGCTTCCATTTAGCCCTGGGTGGAATAAAGCCACATGTCTCTGCTTCAAAGTGATGGGCATAGGGGTCCTATGGTTCTCAAATTATTGGCAGGATAGGCAAAGAAATCTCTTTATTCATAAGATAAAAATACTGATCTTTCTCCTATCCATTTCTTCAAGAAAGAGAAAATAAGAAAAACGATCTTGAGGAGTGAGGCTGCTGTGTTAACTGGTGTGTTGCTTGGTTGTAAATGAAGAGACAGTGGAAATTACCAATGGTTTAGGATTGAAACCAACTGTTAAACCGTTGGAGAAATCTGGTTTAAGGCAGTGAGACAGCACCATAGAAAATGTTCCTTCTTTCACTGAAAAGGCAAAAACAAATAAAGCCCTAAAAAAGCCTTTTGTCAGTGTTGACTAATAATTGGTATAAAACTCTGGTTCAGGGAGTGGGCAGGTGGTTTGAAAAAGACCACTGTGGTAAAAACAACCTTATAAAACCCATGACTCATACACTAAGAGGGTAGTGCACTTGGGGAGAACACAGCGGTTAGAAGGAAGCTGGCCCTTCCCATTTGCCACAGTAGTGTTTTCCTGATGGTTGCACAATTCCCTTTGTGCTTACAGAGAGAACTGGCCCCCTGGAGTCATTCTGCAATGGAGTGAGCACACAACACAGACACTACTGCAACCCTGTCACCAGCACCATGTGGCACAAAGGCGGTTGCATGGATCAGAAGAGCGGACCCTGCCTGAGGAGGGCAGCCCCTCAGAGGAAACAAAAGAAAGGCACAAAAAAAAAGAAAGGAAGAAAAGAAAAGAAAAAAAAAGTCCTGCATTGTAAACTTTGAAAGAGGAAGAAAATAAAGTCCAGCCTGCTATCCCATGTGCAATCTACTCAGTTGCCCTGTCGTTAGGGTCCTTTCCAGTCGCATAATGGAGCGCCCTTGTTGACTCCATGATTATAAAATGCCTAGGAATAAAATAAACTAAGCTCCCATTTCAATTTAGCATCTCGGTGCTTCCAGCTTAATCTTGCTGCCTCCTCGGAGGCCACGACTGCTCTGGGTCAGGGCTCTGGACAGGGGACTTTCATATTGGCAGTGGTTTAGTGACAATACCTGTCTTTAAAACACCTTTGAAAGGCATCGTCCTTCGCCTAGCTCCTCCCACCCTTTAGAGAGTAGACTCAAGTGATGAATCCAAACCATCTTCATGGTGGTGGATGCTATCGCTGTCACAGCTTTGTGTGCCCGAGTAGTTGGCTGCTTCCTGGAGTTTCATTAGCATATTCATCTGAAGAAAGAGAAAGAGACATCCTTGTGAGCAACTATGCACTGAGTCAGCCAGCCCCAGAACGAGCAGGGCCCTGAGCCATCTCGGAGAACCTTCTCTTCTCATCCCATCCAAATGAAATGCACATGGCAGTTATGGGTTTTCGCTCACTGACCTGGCTCCTGAATTGTTTCTCTCAAATATGACTACAGTTCTACACTGAGAGAACAAAATAGGGACACAAGATAACTCTTTGACTTGGTGCTGGGAATAAATTCTGCTCCAGCAGGGAGACTGGAAAGGAAACTATCACAGCTGGACATCTGGGTTGGTTGCTGGACAGCAAGCCAAGCTTCCCAGCTTTTTGGCTGGGAGAAGCAGAGAGCAATGAATGGCAAGTAAAAGTCATGAATGTTCACACACACACACACACACACACACACACACACACACACACACAGGATTGGAATCACTGTCCCTTGAGAGGAGCGGGGGATGGAGTGGAATGAAGCCAGCTGCTGCACACAGCGCACCATCTGTTGTTCAGGAGCTGACCCCCCGAGAGGGGTAACCGGAGGAAGCACACCATGAGCATTTGAAGAGGGAGAAGGAAAGAATCACTGTCAAGTGTTTGCTGTCACTGAGGCTCTGGCTGAAAAATGATTGATACATCACGGAGAACAAAAGCCACCTTCTGGAACAATGGCAGCCTTCTCAAGCGTCTCAGCTTCACAGGAGAAAGGTAGCATTTGTTAACAGTAGAAAGGATTGTGCCTGAGAGCATCTGGGGAGAAAGACAGCTCTCCGATGTATTATAAAATAAAAGGCTTGGATTTCAATAGATCTGCAGTTCCACTATTAGAGATGGGAGCTAGGAAAAAAAGAATGTTTAAAAGCAGACTTGGAAAATCGATGGCTCAACAATTTCAGAAGGCACAGGATAATTGGTGCCTTTCTTCGTGAGGGTTGGGGACTTGTTTTCTTATGGAGGGCTTCTTCCAGTACAATAAACTTTATATTGCTTAGTGCCAAATACTAACTACAGTACTTTCTGCAACAATTAGGGTTGTCCTTTATCTTTCAACTCAGAGAAATAGAGAGGAGATATCTAAAACAAGATTTCTTAGTCTTCAGTCAGGCCATGAATATCTGTATGTCAGTATAAAATGTGTGTTCAATAAAGCTTATAAAATAAATGATGAATTGGTAATCATCAATTCCAGCAAGAATGCTATTTTGACAAAGAGGCTGTGGTTATAGAGTATTTTGAAATCATTTTAATAATTTTCAGGGTATTTTTCAATAGCATTTCAGCCTTAACTACCATAATGTATTAAACCACCTACACAAGGATATGAGATGAAAATGGCTTGTGATAATATCTGAAACTTAAGCATTTGACCGAAGCTGGTTTATAGAAGTATTGCGTCTGAGCACTTAACAAGAGAAAATACCCCTTGAGCCTCAGTGGGCACTAGGCATACATATGGTGCACACACACACATGCAGGCAAAACACTCATGTATATAAAATAAAGTAAATAAAAGAAAATGGTGCTCTATAGTAGGCTCAATTGGCATCAGTTCCCAGTCTCAGATCTGTAATAAACACGTACAATGTGATTCACTCTGCTTCTGGCCAGGTTGTTGTATTCAATTGCCATCCAAAGGTATTAGAAAGCGAAAGTGAGTTTACATACAACTCAGTTGCCATTGTGATCAATCTGGATTCTCTGCACGTCATTTTCCCCTGGTCTCCCCTGCATCCTCCCTATCTATACTCACAGCCAAGATAATACCAATTACTTTAACATGTTCTTCAGTTTGTCGCAGGTAGCTCTGCCAGCTGCCCTAATCCTATGCTCTGTCTTCTGCTCCGTTACTAAAATCATCTAAGCAACTACAAATCTAAAGAGATGAACTCTGATACTCCAGTGTCTGTGTGATCAAGTTTTAACTACTCATAAAAATAAAATGAATCAATAAGATCTAACAGCTGGAAAAGTCTATAGTTTTAATTCTTCTAACTCTTTATTTTCACTGTGCTGTTTGGCAGTGTTTTGTGTGATAATTCCTTGGTTTGAGGGGTTCTGCATTCAACCGCACAAACAATGCTAATACCTGTTTCAATACCCAGCTCAACTATCCCATCTGTCAGGTCCCATAACAGACTCACAACTTTGCCCACCAACTCTCCTGTACCTGATGCAGTCGATGCAAGCACACATCTTGCATCACTACTGGACTATGTCCTTTTAAGATCGTAAACAATGACACCTACTATGATCACCAAATCTTAGCATTGAGCACACATGTGCCAACATTAAACATTTTGATGATGTATGTACATTTCATTTTAAAATAATGTTCAGTGTACTAGAATATACATTCTTGTTCAGATTCAAAACTAGGCTCCTGACAATAGTAATTTCCGTACTAGGATTTCTAATTTAGATTAGACTACAATATATTTTTGCTTTCCATCAGTGATTATACCAACATAAAGAAACAAAGACAGAGGCAGTATATGTATGTTCATAACGGAATATATCTGACCCAAGGTTTAATTTTAGATGATCCTTTCTGTCACTGAGCATGCAAGGTAATAATTCCTAGAGGTTCTCACTAGTAGAATACTATCAGTACAAAGCAGATACACTAAAAAGGGGTCTTTATTGCTAATCACAATAGGTACTTAATACTCTCATAATAGCCAGACATTGGAGTTCTATACATATTATAGTGCTTTTAAAACTAAAATTATATGGTCTAATACAATGAAGAATATGGTTAAGACTACCTCCTTTTTGTTTGCCACAGAGATGGCTTAGCAGTTGAGGGGACTGACTGCTCTTCCAGAGGACCCTGGTTCAATTCCCAGCACCCACATGACTGCTCACATACTACCTTTAACTCTAGTTCCAGGAGATCTAGAACCCTCTCACAGACATAAATGCAGGTAAAACACCAATGCACATAAAAATAAATAAACCTCATAAACAACAGAGCTTATCCTTTCTTCCTGAATGCAACAGAACACTAACTGTGCATTTAATAGGGCTAGTATTAAAATAGTATTTTAATAGGATTTGTTCTGTGCATATTTGATTATATTTTAGTTATGGGCAAACTTCCAGTTTTCCCTTAAATACCTAGTGGATTGCCATGACAATTAAAATACAGAATATCTAAATATCAACACAATTTAATGTATAATCAGAGAAAAATTATACTTACACAGTTTGAACCAGTTTCAGGGTTTCTTCCTCTTTTTTTGACAAATAAGTTCGGTTTTGTTTTGTGTTTTTTTTTTTTTGTTTGTTTGTTTCTAAAGAATTTCAACCATGGAAATTGCTCTAGTGGTAACATTTTGAATGATCACCCTCATCAGGCTGATTTCATATATTAACTACAGTAATTGGTCTTTGATAATGATGGCTAAATGCCAATGACTACACACTGATGTAAAGATAAAACAAGACTAAGAGGCCATGCTTACCAAGGGGTCCCCCTCTGTATCAGTCTGGGGAATGTGCTTTGATGCTGTGGCTTCCTTTGTTGATGTACAGCCTTCATACCCAACATCTTCTGGCCGCAGATGCAGTAGTGCTGGGCCCTCCTGAGGCAGGGATACAGGATTCCATGGGTAGGTCTCAAGGACCCACTTGGAGGGATCTTCCCACGGTGCGCGTTTCCCGTACATCTAAAAGTTCACCACATTACAAAGGTCATTTCTATCAGGTGGGAAAAGAATCAGGTGGCTATTTCCACATTCAGTCCTCAGGAGAATTTCCCAGATTTTAAATGTAGATACATCTACAGAAGTCACTTAAAACCCCCTAATTGTACAGGATGGAAGGGAGCACCTGATGCGAGGGAAAGCACCAAGGATATTTATTATATGGAAATAAAGGCATCCTTGTACACGTTTGCTCTTATACATAACTTTACAAACCCAGGAGAAATGAACAAACAAACAAACAAATTCTCCAGGTTGATAAATGAGATCTGAAAAACAAAATCTGTTTTTATGATAAAGGGAATTCTCTAGCAAAATGTCCTTTGGAAAGATGAAGAATGAAGAGGCGTTTTGTCCATTCGTTGTACTCAGACAGCCATTCCCCTCCCGGCCCTGTAATTCCATGGCTTCCTTTTGGAAGACTTTTGATATACACTTATAAATGAGAATACTACGAAAAGAGGGAGAAAATGGAAACCCAAATATGAGTTCTGTAAGAATCTATGGGAAAATCATGAGCACAATAAGAAAAGATACAAGAGACTGGAGAAAGCAGCCTCAGTACAACATAGGGAGATGATGATCCAGGAGTTTCTACGTTATAAACAAAGTTATAAACTGAAGAGGACCTGATGAGGAGATGGAGACTGGCAGGATTTTATAAACAAGGAGTGAGGCTGAGAGACCATGACGGAAATTCTACACTTAGGGGGAGGCAACAGTGTCCTTTCTTTTCCTTTGTGATATCATTCTGGTTTCCAGGCGCTCTAGCGACATAACCTCAGAGGACAACCTGTTATTTCTCTGTTGATGACTAGTGCTTTTAGTGTTTCAGTGAGACAAAAGAAAACTACAGGTACTGTGAGTACAAGTCCATGGAATGCTTTTAAGTTTCTCCAGATTATATTAAAATTTGAATCCATGATAATGCAAAAATTATCTAGGTCCTCATATTTCTTTTGGAGGTAGGAACAGAGGCAGAAATCTGAAGATTATTTGTTTTCCATCACTTTTTAAAAATATCTCTCCTTTGGGAGCAAGAAGTTTTGTCTCAGCTAAAAACCACTTAACACAGGGTAAAAAAAATACAGATATGTGCACAACTGACTAAAAGGTAAAATGCACAATTCTTTTTGAGGGGGAATCAAGACAGGTTTGTCTGTGTAGTCCTAGCTGTCCTGGAACTCACTTGGTAGACCAGAGAGCCATCTGCCTCTGCCTCCCAAGTGCTGGGATTAAAGTCATGTGCCACCACTGAGTGGCAATGTACAATTCTTAAAAAGTTTGTGTTTAGGGTTTTGAGGGATGGTTCAGTGGTTAAGAGCACTGACGACCCTTTCAGAACAGCCAAGTTTGATACTTAGCACTGTCATGACAACTTACAACCTTCCTTAACTCTAGGTCCAGGGTAACTGACATCTTGTTCTGGCCTCCAAAGGCCCAAGGCATGTATGTAGTGCACATACATGCAAAACACTTATCGCCTAAAAAAAAAAGTAAATCTCAAAGAAGAAAAAAATTGCAAGCCTGGAATTGATGTAAAAAGACTTGAGAGTGCATAAAGAGTTGACACCAGCCATTTTAAAGAACCAACTAGGACGGCAAGAGTACAGGAGACCAATAAATAAATAAACAGAAATAACAAGAAAATAACAACAGAAATCTAAACATCCAGAAAGAGCTGATTTAATCATTGACATTTCAAGAAAGATGGAATCACCAGAAGAAGAACTCAGATTGTGTGTGTCAGCAGCATCCTTGCCAACCAGAACATGTGTCACAGAGCATCCCCCAGATGGTCCTCAGTGAAGCACCAGCCTTCATCCAAAAATGACTTTCCTTTTACATTCCTCTAAAGTGACAGACCCAGAGTCATGTCTTCACTTCTTCCTCTAAGATAAGGTCACTATGAGATCCAATGGCATGATTTATGACCTTTCCTACCCTGAAGGGCATGAATGGGGCCTTCCAAGATTCCCATTATCTAAATTCTTTTGCATAGTAAGGATTTCCACTACAACAAGAACAGTCTGTTATTAAAAGTGCACTCTTCGCCTTTTCCATGTGCTGGCTCTCAGCTTGACTTCTATATCTATAAGGTAACCTATTTAGCTGTTCACACTAACCTAGTACCAAATTATCAGAAACCACAGCAAGAAATATGAGATCGGTAGACTTTGTCTGAGAGATTATGATTACTGAAATGAGCAGGACTCTCACCCAAATGGAAGTGTTACACAATCATAATGTTCAAGGAAGAGTTTTACAAATATTATTTACTGTAATATAAAAAAGATGCATGTATCTCCAAAGATAGAATCTAAGGAAGTTAGGCAGTTTATGTATTACTGCTTTGGGGCTTGTAAGGCTTCTGTTGCTTTTTATTTCTTAGCAAGCAAATATGAAATATCAATCTACATACAAAGATTAAGATAATAGTTTATTAATATGGAAACTGTATCTGGAAGGAAAATACTTCACCTAAATGTCAATTTTAAAATATAACTTCTCTAACGTAAGTGAGTTTTCATGAATGATGATACTATTTTTTAAATAAATGAAATTTGAGAGACCAGCTTACATTGTAGGTTTTTGAAAATTCATGAAATGCAAAATGTTTGAACTAAAGCCATATCTTTTTCCTTGAATCCACTTAGTAGTCTGTGTCCTACAATGTATAACTATAATTAAATATCTGTTTAATAAAATCATTTTCAATACCCATTGTGATAGTCTTAGCCTTCAATGGATTGTTGGGAGAGCTTCTTCTCTATAGACATACAATCACACACACATATACATATATATGTACACACGTATATACACACACATATATACATATACATACATATGTATACATACATACACATATAAGTCTTGTGATAACAGACACTCTACTGCATATTTGTTGCTCTTTACTTACTTTTGTTTTCTGCATAAATGGACAAATAAAGGAATGGCTTTGTTTTTGAAACAATGGGGGTTTGGCTTCTTTTTTGCTTTGTTTTTCTACACAGTAATACAAGTCAAATACTCTACCTGAAGGCCTTCCCTCACTGCCTCCAGAACGTAAGGTACCAAGGAATAATTCCAAAGGTCCATGAACCACACCCTAGAACCTTCTACATCCATGGGGCAAGGAAGAAAAAGCCGAGGACCTGAGAAGATACAAATGATAAAATGTTTCAGAAGCACTGTATTTACCAATGTTAAACACATGTTTAGAGACATTTTGGAGAAATATAGCACACATATTCCTAGAAAATTCTAATGTTGGTCAGCCCAATCGTCATGAAAACATGTTCATGGAAGGTCAAGCCTCCAGGTCTCTTGTTTTCCTAACAATGAAACATTAATTGAAGGCATAACACAGAATGAGAAGAAATAGTGATGTTTCTGACCCAGTCCTATTCTACAGACAATAAAATGTTCAGTGGCACAGACATGAATTGTCGATTACAAAATGTCATTCATGGCAGAATTTGGAATCAGTCTAAATACTCTGAGCTGAAGATAGGATTCATGCCTGCAGCTGGGGATACATGATGGCTGATAGCAGGTTGGAAATGCACTTCTGCCCAAAACTTAAGGAGTGGAGAAACAGACACCACTGTGCTTCCTAAGAGGGGAACTCAGTTTTATCTTTTGAAAAAAATGTGAAGCACAAAACTTATCAGAATGCTCTTATTTTTAACTAAAGTCTTCTCTCATGGACATATCTGAATGAGCTAATTAATAGAAAAAAAATCTGTGAAGTATTCTTTTTAGCAAAAAAAAAATACTCTGAGGGCTTTTTCTTTGGACTGGTGGCCTGATTTTTGGATACTTTTCCATTTCAAACTTAATTTTACTTTCCATAATTGTCAGATACAATAAAATAATTGTAGCTATAACCCTCAGAGAAAGACGGTTTTAGGAAGGAAATAATCCCTTAATCTTTGGAAGCTTTGGGAAGCCTAGCTTTTTTTGTTGTTGTTGTTTCGTCATCCAGTCTGGTCACCTTTACACAATGCTCTCAGAAAATGGAATATTTTAATTCTGGAACTTACCAATGGTCACATCAGAAGAACTATGTGTTTCCAAAAAACTATTGAGGTGATGCCATGTCTTAGGAATCCAATCTATGATTTTGACTAGGTCATTATTCCGTATATTCCTTTCGATTTCCATCTCTATCAATTTCCTTCGAAGATACCTGCCTAAGAAGCCTTTCACTGGTTCTGTGTGGTTTGCACATAACACCCATCTGCAAAAAAGAAAAGGAAAATCAGATGTCCTCTTGTAGAACTTAAAATGTATTTCCATAGTAATTTTCATTGCAATATAAAGCACTAAAAATGTTCCCATATTAATTAATAGCCACAGTTTGATACTGCAGGCATTTAGAAAATCTATTATCATTAGAGTTATAATACGGGGAGTTTTACTTCATAGCTTCCGAGGAGCTTATGTTCCTGAGAACGAGTGGGTGCATGCATGCTGAGAGGGCTGCTGTGGGAGAATGCAGATCCTGAAATAGGCGCTCTCTTCACAGTCTTCACTCACAAGCAGGATGCTCTATTTTAGCCAGGGAAGTAGCGAGCAGGAAGAGAAACACTTTTGATTACAGATTAGAGATCACAGAATGTCTGCTTGAAAAAGGGTGCCAGGAGAGTGAGAATTATCCCCACGACACAGGTCACTGTGGGCAGGAGTGTCAACAACAGCCGTTTTTCTGATTAGAAAGAAACAATAACATGTGCACACAAAAGCTAGGAAGGAAGGTGTGTGTGCGTGCGCACACACACACACACACACACACACACATACACACACACACACAATCTTTCAAGTCCTTACCTGAAATTGTGATGTAGCTCTAAATTTGGTGACGAAGAGACTCCCTGATTCATTGTTCCAATAATATAAGGACTAGGAAAAATAAGAGATTGGGGCATTAGACAGGCTAGAGGGAAAAGTGATGGAATTGTCTCCGGCATGGACCACATGGCAACCATTGCTGCTTGACCAAGTTCAAGCATTTTAACATTGCAGACCATACTTCATTTTTAATGATTCTCAATCTTAATGGCTTTCCTTCTGGGAAGTTTTTATTTGTTTGTTTTTGTTTTGTTTTGTTTTTTGAGACATGGTTTCTCTGTGTAATAGCCCTAGCTGTCCTGGAAGTAGCAGTGTAGACCAGGGAGGTCTCAAACTCACAGAGATCCACCTGCCCCTGTCTCCCGAGTGCTGGGATTAAAGACATGCTCCATCACTGTCCGTCTCCCTCTGGGAAGTTTTGTGCAGACTTTAGTAAAAGATAAAATTGTACACAATGGTAGCCTCTCTAAAAAATAATTCTTTGGAAAAAAATCCCACCACCATGAATCAGGAATGCCCTCGTGCCTTTCTAATTACACCAAGAACAGGAAAATTAGAGATTTACTAGACACCCCTGTTCCCAAGGATGAAACATCTAGTTATCACATTCCCTATTCAAAGAATCCAAGCATCCCACCATCCACACTGGCATCCTAGACTTCTGGCATGTGTATGGAAACTAACATCATCGAAGAAGGCATAATGCTTCCATAAAAGGTCCCAAATATCAGATTCAGTGGTGTGGGGAGAAAGAGGCAGAGGGATTACTGTGAAGCTAATGCCAACGTGGTTAACATAATGACATCACCATTTCTAAACGTGATTGGTCCCATTATTTTTATGAGCTTACCATTTGTTGTATTTACAGTTGAGGAAACCATTGAAGATATCACTCAAAGAACCCACGTGATGAAGATTATCCAGAATGATGACAACAGGGAGCTCCACACCATTATTGTCAGCACTGCACTGCTCAGCCAGGTTGGCAAGATACTGCTGCAGTTCCTTAAAGAGGCAAAGTGAATACATTAGAGATGAGCCTCCACCGCACACAAGCAATTGACAGTTTTAGGAATAGCACACTGTGTCCTTCATTTGATTTCTTTTTTCATTATTGTCATGAATGAAGCCCATTTAAAATTGAGAGGCTAACATTTTTTTTTAAAGGAAAGAGGGGCAGGAGTGCAGGAAGAGTATTTCCACAGGATATCTAAAACTGAGAACACGGTTGTATTTCAGTGGTTCCTCCTCAGAAGGAAAGCCAGATAAGTTCAAGACAGGAATTTACATGGTAAGTTCTAAATTTCAGGTGTCTTTTCTTTTTGAAATTTCAATAAGGTAGATTTTACCAAAGTTATTTCAGTCATAGACTAAAGCCAGAATGGCACCTTTTAGGTCCTTATATGCTTTCAACATTTTGATTTAAACTATTCAGATGAGTTGAATCTAAAAGTACATCCCTCATTCTCAGATCACTCCCCCATCATAGATAATTATTTATTTATAATCTGTAGCTGACTGCTACCATTTTAAACAGAGAAAGCACTTCTTATGTTTTACAGGATAATTTCATATCAGCGCTTGACGTTTCTTGAGCTCCCTAGCTATTTTTCCATGCATTATTCTTGTCTAATAACTTTGAACCTAAATATGATAACAAGTTCTCTGATTGACGGTTCTCACAGATGGGTAGGTTAGGAGAAAAATTAGGTTCCTTAGAATTATCCTAATCAGTAAGAACATTTCCATAATATTTGCATATTTATAATGCCATTTTCGATTTGTAAATCTTGTTCAGGGTTAAAACAATTCCACGATCCCAATTTCTGGCAGTCAGGTAAACACATGCCCCCCCCCCCCCACACACAAGAGATGCTTCCTCACTGTATCTAGGAAGTTAAGGTAGAGAACCAACGGCGGAGCAGATAAAGCAGCAAAGGGCATGGCAGAGGCACTGAGTAATAGTCATTCAAGTTTTCTGATAGGCTCCTAGGGAGGTGGCCTTTGAGATGAAACTTGGATAATAAGTAAAATTCCAACTGGTAAGTTTGAAGTTATTCATTGTTTCAACACACTTTTACCACGAATTTACTCTGTGCCAGAGTACGCTGGCACTGAGAACTCAAGGATCCAATTTCTTTGCTCCAAGAACATCCAGTAGATTAGCAGACAACCTGAGCACTAAGAATATCACAATACCATACAGACAGTGAAATGCATAAAACACCACACTGAGAGTGAAAAGAAGCCTGTCCTAGGTTCAAACAACAAAAGTATAATGAGGAAAATTGTTTAAAATATTAAGAACAACCTTCCCAATGTTAGAAAGTACAACTATAAGATATATTTATGGGAATAATAAGAGTTTTGCTGTAGCAGTGGGACACAGTGCACGGTCATGGGATGTGAAAAGGATTGGAAAGAAAAAAGAGACTAGATTCATAAAGAGGGAATTAGAATGCATCACATAGAAAAGGTAGACCTATGGACCACTGATGCCTTTGTTTGCTTGTCGGTAGGAGGGAGCAATTTATTTATCAAAAAATATACAATGACTAATGAAACTAAAAGCATCCCAGAAGCTTATTATCTACAAAGAAGCTAGGTAATACACATATAACTATAATTAAGATAAAACTGCATTATTTTCATATATTTCATCTTACAGCATTTAAAGATTACTCACAGCCTCTGGAAAAGACTCTGAAGTACCAGAAATACTTCCCACTAATTTTTCTTATGGCTAGGGAATATTTTGGTGGATAAAAATGAGAGAAGAGCTCCCCATGTGTAAAGACAGGAATAGGCAAAGTCAGAAATGCAAAAATGTGATGTTCGAAAGACAAGTGGAAAGAATGAGCTCTGTGAAAGAAAAATGCAGGTCAATAGTAAAGAAGGAAGTTTACAATCTGAAATGGGAGGTAAGATCATGCAGCATCTCCTGGTGACCATACAGACACATGTAATATTCATGGGATGCAATAAGGTCGAATTACGATTTTTCAATGCAGAAAGGAGAAAAGAGATGAGCCCAGAGAACACTGAGACTATTGAAGCCAAGGGACATTATCGTTCTGAACAGGAAAAGTGTGATATTTTGGATTAAGTGTAGAAAGCAATCGAAAACACTGGAGGTTGATAATTGAGCTAGATTTTAATTATGAAAAGAGATTCTATTTCCCATGGCATGAATGGATAAAGCTAACAAAGGAGTGATGAGGGAATTTTAGGGGGAAATTGTAGGAGTCCCAGGAAACAAGGTAGAGGTTAATAGAAGTGGATGGGCCTCTGATGCGGGGCCCACATCTGCCGTTTCTAAGAATAATTTGATCAGATAAACTAGAACACACCTGTAGGTTGAAAGAAAACTTTAAAATGGGAGAATGGGCATGGCTAATGATGCTCAATTCATGTCTAGCATCCAGGTCAACACACAAGAAAGCCACTAAAATTATTCAAAGGGGAGCAGGAGAGAGGAGGATAGATCTTCAGGAAAATTTTCATTTGTGAAGGTAAAAGCAAGCAGTAAAAATGGCCAAGAAAGATCTTACCACAGAAGCAGAAAGGAAGGGAGAAGTTAGAATTATGAAAGCAAGAATTTTTAGGAAGGACGTTCTTTTAATATCAACATACTATACACAAGGAATCCAGAGACTTCAGACTAGCAGAACAATGGATGGGTATGAAATAGGTTCTGGGGAATATGATAAAGCCATGCGTCACTCATTTTTATAACCTTCCTGGAGATCACTTTGTGATTCTCAGGCCAGCTTATGGGATGAAAACTTTAGATGGAGGGGGGTGATATACTTGCATTAAGCCTTTGCCATTTTTACCAAGTTAGGCAAAATAGAGCAGCGCCAGATGCCAGATGGGCATGGCAATGAGACAAGTTCACGTCTGGACACTGAGACCATGGACAAAGCTACTGTCCCAGTCCATTGCATCCTTGTTTTCTTGGGTTTTCACTCTAGACATTACCGACGAATCTGTCCATGCCAGTTTTCTGATCTTTCCCTACCTAACATTCCAAGTGGCTTCAGCTGGCCACAGACTCTTTACTAAACCCATTTCCATCCTTCTGCGGCTGTTAGATCAAATGTCACAAAGTGTAATTGTTTGTGTGCTCTGCTCCCAAGCACAATATTCCAGCTGGCAGCTTGAGGGGAGGCCTGAAGTGTGGGAAGAAGAGGAACAGAATGTAAAATGAAGAGGACCAAAACCATGAAGAGACACTTTTCTTTTTCTCTTTGATGGCTTATTGTTTGATTTTTTTTTATTTTTGAGTAAATGCTTTCTGGACATGTCTCCTCAGTGCTTTCTAGTGGCATAGCACAAAACAAAGCAGCAATTACATGATTCTTTTTTTTTTTGCAGCAAAAGACTTATTATTTCATGCATCATTAGCATTTTACTTTAGAAAAATCTATATTCCTCATTGCTACCCCTAACACAGTCTTAACTTGTCATTCCTCTTCATTTATATCACCCTCCCACTCACACCTTCTCCACTCCAAAATCCAAAAAAACTGTGGATTCTCTGTCAACTTGAAGATAATAAGACATAGTCTCTGGCTCTAATTCTGCATCCAGCCTAACTGACAGATTATTCATACATAACAAACCAAGGGAGAAAAGTTAACATCTTTCATTTGTATTTTGTGTTTTCCTGATTAATACTATATGATTTGTCCAAGATTTCTTCCTATCACCAAGTTTTATTTAAATACTCCTAAGAATTCCATCCCTGACCACTTAGCAGTAAGTCTGAACTAAGTAGTTCCCTTGCTCACCTGAAAAGCAAGACAAAACAAAACAAAAAACAACTCCAAACTATTAAAATATATAATTAGAAACAATAACCATTATTAAGAATTTCTCCTAGTACTAAATTAAAAAAAAAAGAAACCAAAAAGAGTATGTATTGATGTGGGATTCCCCTCTGTATGCTGTGAATGCCATTGGTTAATAAAGAAACTGCTTTGAGCCTATAGCAGAGCAGGGAAGAACAATGCTAGGTGGGGAAAACTAAACTGAATGCTGGGAGGAAGAAGGTGGGGTCAAGGAGAAGCCACGTAGCCCCACCAGAGACAGATGCCAGAACTTTACCTGGTAAGCCACAGTCTCATGGCGATACACAGATTAATAGAGTGGGTTAAATTAAGATATGAGTTAGCCAGAAATATGCTTAAGCTATTGGCCAAACAGTATTGCAAATAATATGGTTTCTGAGTGATTATTTTGGGGCTGAGCAGCTGGGAACAAACAAGAAGGCTCCTCACAACAGTGTATAAATAAATGGATTTTCACAATCCATTTATTTTGGATTTTGCTAGAGGAATTGACACACTACACTCTACACTTTCAAACTGCTTCTCATTGAATTTTAGAGTTGATATATTTAATTCCAGCCATCTACAAAATGATCCTCCGCTTTATCAAAATGTGTTGGTCTCCTCTTCCAAATCCATTTTTACTTATTTTCTAACCACTTTTTTCTTTTTCTTTTGTTTTTTTTTTTTAAAAGCAAAGAACTTGTATAGAGTTCTGGCATGACAACAGTGAGGAAAAGCCAAAGAGAACATAGGGTATGCCCAAGAGACCTCAGAGTTCTTTTATCTTTGGATAGGAAAGAAAAGTACAGTGGGCTAAAAGGGCTTTCATGTGGAGATACAAAGAAACAGGAACACAGCATACATTAAATATGCAGGTGGGAACAAATGAGCAACTGTCTCCTAATTCAGCTTAAAGAGGGGTCAAGTTTTCCACGTCGGGATTTGTGCCACTCTTCAGGACTGATGACAAAGAATGGTGCAACCACAATTTGGAAAGTGCTGAACTCCAAAGAAATATTCATAATTTACAGGCTACATGTATTTAAGCCTAAAATTCCCATTGCACTTTATGTATATTACTGTTGGAAAGGAACTTTGAACCAAAGTATGTATGTGTTGTGGGATATATGCACTTAGGCAAGAAATCTCCAGTGGTGTGCTTGCTACCTTTGACAGCTGATCTTTGTATTTCTCTGTATAGCCATCAACTGCAGAAACAAAGCAAACCCACATACATTTTTTTTGAGTTCTTACTACAACCTTCCATTTTCCCTCATTCTATAGTTGAGAAAAAACATGAAGGTGCTAAGGAATCCAGTAATAGTCCCCAATGCTCCTCCTAGTTAATGTACCATCCCACTGAGACTGGACTGCTCATTTGAAGAATTCAATAGGGTTGGGAGTAACATTACCTTTTACAAATCTTCAAATCTCAGGTATTATGTATTTTCTATATCTCCTCAAATACTTGGGTGTTAAGTAGTTACTTGCTAGCTGACAGTCTTGAGGAACTGCCTCAAGGGGTGGCTGCTAATATCATCAATTGATTAATCTACTGATTAGTTGATACTGAATGGGCTATTCAAAGGGAGCGTCTGAAGAAAGGATGTGGTTCCCTGGGGCGAGTCTTTACAGGGTGTGCAGGCCCTCCCTTTCTCTCTAATTTGTAGCAGTCCTGAGATGATCCTCTCCACCTCATTAAGTTCTCTTAGGACCAAGATGTTTTGCCTTGGCAGGTTAAACAAAGGGGCCAGCTGACCATGAATTAAACTCTCAGAAACTGAGCCAGAAGGAATCACCCCCCCTCTAGGTTTATCTCTGGCATTTTTATCTCAGTGAGAGGCTGATGAACAAGCTAAGAGGTTTGGTCAGTGGACACTGTCCAACTAAGCCATTCTGAAACTGTGGCATGACTCTCTCTCACTGAGACTCCATCAAGGTATCCCTGGTGAGAGTTGTACTTTCCCAAGAGCACCTCAGGTAGCAGCCTCTGAGATTTCAACAAACAGAACAGTAAAACAGGTGTACTTCCTACTTTAGTGCTCTTCATTTTATGAAGTATAGCAGTACCAATGAGGTGGGGTTTTTTGGTGTTGTTTTGTTTGTTTTTCCAAGACAGGGTTTCTCTATATAACAGTCCTGGCTGTCCTGTAACTCACTCTGTAGACAAGGTTGGCCTCGAACTCACAGAGATCCACTTGCTTCTATCTCTTGAGTGCTGGGATTAATGGCGTGTACCACTACCCCTGGCTTGCCAGTGAGGTTTTACAGTCTATCTATGTCTGTCTATGTTTTGCTTTTATTGGTTAATGAATAAAGCTTTTTCAGTCAAGGCTTAAAAAAATATAGCCAGGCTGGAAAAGATATATAGAGAGAGTAGGTGGAGTGAGCAAGACACCTTGTAGCCACCAGAGGAGAAAGACACGAGCCACCTGCTGGAACTTTGCCAGTAGGTCACAAGCCTCGTGGTAAAATATAAAATAATAGAAATGGGTTAATTTTAGAGGTAAGAGCTAGCCAATAAGAAGCTAGAGCTAATAGGCCAAATAGTGATTTAATTAATACAGTTTCTGTGTGGTTATTTTGAGTCAAGGTGGTCCAGGAACCAATGAGCAGCCTCCAGCAACATCACAGGCCAATATAATAAGAGACAGATCAAATTACTATGGCATAGCAGAATGGTAGCCAACTCCAACATTCCTTACTTTCCCAAACTTCTCGTGCAGAATTTCTCTAGAGACATGATAGAAGCAAATTGCTACTTTATCAGGATTTCTGCAATTATTACAGCTATCTCCAGATCCATCTCTATTCCTGCAACATCTCCATTAATTCCTATTCATTTATTGATGCTTAAACCAAACACTGCCTTTTATACTGGCCGGCTCAGCCTGTAGAGTCATTTAACCCTCTCATTTCCATAGCCCCATAAATTGCTGCCTTTCTTGTATAACACTTTGTAAACGCATAGCTAAGGGACATCTACAGCAGAGGTTCTGCCATTGTATTCAATATAATCCCAGTGACTTTCCAGTTACATGGTAAGTGACTGTTACTAAAAACAGGAGTTTTATGGACATTAATTAAAGCAAAATTTGTTCAGCTACTAAATTATAACTTTAGTGACTGACATAGCAGGATTGTTTTTTTTTTTTTTTTCAATGTGCTGACATGGAAACTGCACTTGATTTTAAATCTCAAATTGATCAGGACACTCCTGGGTAAAAGACAGTTGTTTTCTCAGTTTTCTGTGACGTACCTTACTTGACTTGTGGTCCACATTAAAAGTAGCAATTGCATCCTCTGTTTTTTTCCTCCCAGATTTGGCTATTACATATTCAGCAAGTTTGTTTGCTAAATAGGTCTTTCCAGTACCACTTGGTCCTGAGAGTATAATTCTGTGGTGCTCCATCAGCAAGTTAAAGTACCTTTGGGTAATTGGTTTGGGAATCAGTGTATCAAAAACAAAACTGTCCAGACTATTTTCTTCTACCCCTGAAGGAAAAAAAAATCAAAGGCAATCATAAGCATTAGTGGGTTTTTTTGGGCAGAATTAGAAATATATTATGAACTCAAAATAACTCTTTGTTATTCATAAGAATGTAGTTCTTGCAAAATAATTTTCTGGCTATTTTTAACTTGCAAGCATTGGTTGTCATTTGAACATTGAAAAGAAGGCATAGTGAACATCAAAGCTGCTTCCTTCTGCTTAATCTGCCCTCCGCTGCCAGCTGCATGCTCTCTATTATTGCTTAAAGAAAGAAAACCATAAATTTAAATTTACTGAGATAAGCAAACATGCTAATTTCTCTTAGAGATGTATGTATGGTGCTAGAGAAGAAAGGAAGATATGTAAGATCTATAGAACTAAGCCAGAAAAAATGGCTTCATGAGGAGTCAGCAAGGAGTGGTAAAAGATAAGATGAGTTCAAGGTCAGCCAAGATTACACAGTGAGACCCTGCCTCAAAAAGTCATAACTAAAAGACAATGCTTGATCTTTTTTTCCACCCCATCCTTATTGCCTTCTCTTACTCATGAAGTACCCCAGCTGTATAGCCATGTAAGCTTTTGGAAAAAAAATACAAATTACAGTGTTTGGTAAAGGCTTAAGAAGAGAGCAACACTATTTCATTATTTCCTTTTTTTACTAACACAATTACTTTAATCACAAAACCAAATATTGACAAATCCTGCTATTAATCCACGGTTTATTTAGATACCTCCACATTTTCAAACACACTAAAACAGAGGACTAGAGAGGCCAGCCTGTGTTAGTTGTTGTAGTAGCTATAACTAGACACAGCACCCAAAGTGCAGCAGAAAGCAGCATGACTCCTTCCTGGCTCTTGACTTTCAGTTTGCACCCCCTGTGGATGTTTATTGAATACTCATACTTTTAGCTTCAAAATATGGTGATGAATATATTAGCCCAGTAAATCCAATAATGTTAATTGAAAGCTCGTCTCATAAAGAGAAGTTAGGAAAAAACCGAGAAGCTGAAATCCCCCTAGTTACCTTTCTTCTACAAGTCTTGGGGATGCTTCAGAATTATATTTCTAGACAAACCAATGTCCACTTCATACCTAAATTATCCCAGAGGTGAATACATTTTATAAAAGCATGCAAACTTTAGCAAACTACAAGTGAAAAAAAAAATGAGGTATCTGGGTAAAAGTTGTACTTTTTTTTTTTTTTTTACCTTTCAAGTTCACAGTGATGATATTATTATCTCCAACCAGGTATCCACAAGGCAGCAGTTCAGGCACTTCTAGGTTATGGGATCTAATTAAATCTCCTATACAGTAGCTAGCGATACAGTCAGAGCTCAGACCAAGACTAGAGGATGTATCAATTCGGAACACATATTCCTAAGGTGGTCCACAAAAAACAAAAGTCAAAACAGAGCTTCACCTCATCCATAACAAAGTTAAATTCATGAAGACACAAAGCTGGTTGATAAGAATTTTGATTCATAATTCTGTTTGTAGTCAGACCACCCTGAACACACCCAAGTTCCTCTGATCTCAGAAGCTAATTGGGGTTGGTCCTGATTAGTGCTTAGATAAGAACCACTGGGATACCCAGTGCTGTAGGCTTTTTGGGTATAGAGATAACTCACTAGTTAAGAATGGTTGCTGCTTTTCCAGAAGACCTGGGTTCAATTCCCAGCACCCAGGTGGCAGCTCACAAACATCTGTAATTCCAGACCCAAAAAATCTGATGTCATTTGTTTGACCATAGACATCAGGCATACATATGGTGCGCAGACTTATAAGCAGGTCACTCAGACACATAAAACCAATACACCTTTAAAAATTAAAAGAAAATTTGGACCGACAATATAAGAAGTGTTATATTAAACAGTGCAAAGAGAGAAATCTTTCCCTATTGAGATAGGGAGGGGATCAGATACATTTAAACTATGAAAGTTAAGTAAATCATCAAAAAGATGAAAATTGATGTCAGGCTACCTTTAAAAGCTTACCTTAAAGAGACGCCTAATGACACCATCTAAGACATCCCATTTAGTTTTTCCACTCACACCAATGGATCCTATCAAATAAGCCTGAGACTTCTGGTCCTTAATGAGAACAAAAAGAAGAGAAGGCCCAATAATTTATTAATTTATCACTATACTTCCCATTAAAATGTACTAATGTAGTTGCTGCTTAAGACTGCGTATGGTGGGTTATATAAAACAAAATATACCTCAGTGAATTAGTCAACCGAGCAAATAAAGTAATAGGTAGAACAATAACAAAAGAAAGAGCTTGGATGACACAGTAGGAAAAGGGAAACTGGTGCATAAAGGAAGACAAGGTGAAGGTATCACAGAAGAGTTGATTTTCCATACTGATATACTTGATGCGTTCCTCCTATTAGCAGCCGTGTGGAAGGCAGACATAGAACACAGAATGGATCTTGTCAAACAAACATAGGACTTCATCTTACTATTTTATGATTTTTATCTTTGCCAAAGCAAACACACAAATTTTCCATCTTTAATTGAAATGTAATACACAATGGATCATTAACAAGAAAGTCATACACACTACTGTGACATTCACCTTTTTGAAAACAGGTGTAATTTTGAAGTTATCAGAAAATTTCTACGAACCAGAAAGAGAAACTTACAGGACTTATTATGGAGCTTTCATTAATAGTAGAAGTGGGATTCTCATATCTATATTATTTGTAGGATTGATTATTGATTTTTTTCTAGGAATATGAGAGATACAAAGCTTCTGTCAGCTATAGTTAAATTAGAATTTTTTTGGTTAGGTGGAAATAATAATTGTGATGCCAGTAAGTAGAATGGATTAATAATTGCAATCCTGGTTTCTACAGTCTAGTGGTCATTAAAGTATAGTAAAATAATCATCGAGCTAAACCTTTAGAATGCAAGAATTCTACAGTACATAGTAGCTACCTAGTAAGAATGTATCTACTTATGAAGAAAGCATATGTCTATTAAGGACTATGATGAGAGGTCAATCCCACAGCTGACTCTAACCCTCAGTTTCTTTATCTGTAATATTTAACACTCTCAGTGTAAACAATTACTACCATTTCTACTGAGATGTAATCTGAGTTAGAAGTCTAATATTTCTTTCTTTTTTTTGTAAGAAAAAGTTCACAAAAGTGGTTTTGATACTTCCTTTAGTACTATTAGGAGTGAAAGTTTTTATGTTCCCCAAATTAATTTGTTGGAGACCTGCTCTCAGTATAATAATGACTGAGCAATGAGACCTCTGGGAGGTGTTTAGGGTCATTGCAGACATGAGAGTGAGGACATCAGGATAAGAGTAATGTTTTTGTTACAGCCTTTCTCTTTCTTTAAGAGATGCCAAGAAAGTTACTATGAGAACGAACCAAGATGTTGACAATCTGCAGCCCACAGTGCTCACACCAGCATCCAAACTGGATAGAAGCTCTAACTTGGACTTGTCTGCCTCTGGAACTGGTGGGAAATAATTTTTAAAGCCATCTCTACTATGTCACTTTCTTGTGGCAGTCCTAGACAACTCTCATGAAATTGTACTGGAAAAAGATGTTGAAACATATTCATTGTTCCTTACAGTTATTCTGGGTGGGAAAACTTTTTCTTCTTCTATGTTTATAGTGCAGTTTCTAGTATGTTTACTGTGCTTACACAATACAATAGAACAGCTGCTTTTAAATTAGACGTAAAACCACGAGACATAAATGGTCACGTGAGAAAAGGAGGCACAAGTCTGAAGTTCAGGCAGCAAGATTATAATATTGGATTACTCCCAACATTTTCAGAAGTATTATTTCATTATTAAAATTCAAGAGCTCTAATTATTTTTAAACATTGAAATATTGTATTATTTTTGATTAAAAATATAAATGTGCATTCTGGGCTACTGAGTAACAATTTAATTAAAAATCCCTTTGAGTTAGTTAGGACACAGAGTCAAATAGTATCGATTTGAAGAGAGTATTTGAATACAGAAGTGAAGTTATGCCGGGCGGTGGTGGCACACGCCTTTACTTTAATCCCAGCACTCGGGAGGCAGAGGCAGGTGGATCTCTGTGAGTTCGAGTCCAGCCTGGTCTACAAGAGCTGGTTCCAGGACAGGCTCCAAAGCTACAGAGAAACCCTGTCTCGAAAAAAAAAAAAAAAAGAAGTGAAGTTACATAGTTGCCTGACTAGATAGGACTATGCTTAAAATGGACATGGGCAAGTGGAATTAATGGAGTATGAGCGACTGATTTCAGTAGACTGTCTCTCTGATACCTACAGTATTCATTATCTTACAGGCTTCTGTTTGTACAATGACCACATCAACAACCTGTGCATGGTGATGTCCTTTCTTTGCTGTCTCTATCCTTTCATCTTATAAAACATGTTTATCTGGCTTTAAGAAACAGGACAACTACAAGAACAAACCTTTGGACATACACCACATCTAAATTAGTAAGTGTTCTAATTCCTGACTTACAGAGAATGTAAGATTAGAGAAATACCTTTGCTCGACCATAGCCCTTGCTTATGGAGACTATAATTTTCACACTGCGGCCATCCTTATGTCCAGTGGCATCACTAGTGTCTTCAAGCAAAATATCTACAGAATCAAAAAGAAACATAATTACTACAGGGTAAGATTAACTCAGGGTTGTTTCTGATCCATCTTTCTTCATGTCTACATTGTAAATATTACAATGGAATTTATTCACCATATTAGCTTAACTGATTAGAAAATCCTCAACTCTCAAGAGGATGGATTATGTGATGGAACTAAAATTTCATTTTATGAATTTATTTCTGACTGGGCGGTGGTGGTGCATGCCTTTAATCCCAGCACTTGGGAGGCAGAGGCAGGTGGATCTCTGTAAATTCGAGGCTAGCCTGGTCTACAAGAGCTAGTTCCAGGTCAGGCTCCAAAAGCCACAGAGAAACCCTGTCTCAAAAAACCAAAAACAAAACAAAACAAAAAAAAAAGAATTATTTCTGCTTGGAAAGATTTTTATCTAAGTGTTGGGTCATTGCCTTTGAATGAGGAAGTAAGTTTTATTCTATTGCAGATAGGTCTAGATAATCCTTGAGGAATATCCAGGTACCATTTTAACTGTAACAAACTGAAAAGCAATCCAAGTTTTCATTTTATGAATGCAAAAGTGCTGAGATGCGAGTGGTTATCAAATGAGACATTTCCCAAGCATCTAGTATATGATATAATTGTGATAGGACTTTCTATAAATCTATCATTACTAGGTATTGTTATTAAGCATGACATTATGAATACCTACTGAAGTATGTTACTTCATTACTGAAGTATTGTTCTCCTGTACCCTTCACATTAACAGTTTCAAAACTAAAAAAAATTTATTTTAGAAATATTCTAGTAGTTACTGAAGCATGCTAACTCTTACTGGCATTTAAAATACCAGCTTTTAAATGAAATTAAATACTAAAATTTAAAATAAAGCAAATAAATGCCCAATTTGAAGAATTAGTATGGAGAACATCCTACATGTATATTTTCCTTCAACAATGATGCTATTATTGAGTCATGCCTAATATGAAGACAGTACTCTGTAGATAAAGATAATTTAGTTATATGCTAAAGAATACATGTGTTTGGCCCAACTGTACTAATAATTTCATACAAACAAATACTGTGACTATTAGCATCATCCAAACAATTTATTAAGATGACTCCTAACAATGGAAAGGCTAGGGTCTTGTTCTCTAACAGGCTAGAACTCATGACAATACTTGTCTGGGGTTACAGATATGAGCTACCATACCTTCCTGGAATGGTTTCTATTTTATCAATAATAATGTCTAATTTTGCAATGTAAGAGGCAAAAATTACTTAAAGATCATAAGGAACTTTTAGAGTTATGGTGTATGGAAATTTCATACAAAGTTTTATTATTATAACTATTAATATTAAAATTTTATATAGGATCAATGCAGGGCTTTGTGAATTCTTTTTTTTTAATTTATTTTGTGCTATTGAGACAGGCTTTCTCTTTGTAGCTTTGGTTTTTCTGGAATTCCCTCTGTACATCAGTCTGGCCTTGAACTCACAGAGATCCGCCTACCTCTGTCTCTGGAGTGCTGGGATTAAAGGTGTGCACCACCACTACCTAGAAGCTTTTTGCATCTTTAGCAAGTACCCATGCACAGAGCTTAATCCCAGTCCTCTCCTTCACTGTCAAGTTTTAAGTCATCAAAGACAATCTTTACTAGAATTTAACTATTTTCTTAGAAGACATTGTCATAGTCTTTTTCCTTTTTAGCTATTGTCAAAAATAAAGGTTTACAGAATCACTTTTAGCTATTTTTTAGCAAGAAAGATAACCAACAGTCCAAATAGTCTATGATGTATTTCAGAATGACTAGAATGAATTTACCCAAGTATAAAAGTGATTTTCACTTGAAGAGATGGAAATGTTCATCACCTTGAGCTGATGACTACAGTATGTATGTATATGATGAATTAGAAAACTTAAAAAATTGAGATAAATAAAGGTTAGCCTCATAAAATTATTTCTAAAAATTATTTCAACTATTTTGTTCCAAATTTCAGGAGTTTAGAGCAAGACACCATTGGCTGTTCATATTTAAACTTCTTGTAATTCATGGCCAAACTTCCTGCTCAGTTACTCATAAATATTCATAACTCTTAGTTACTCATAAATATACATAAGCATTCAGTAAATACTTTGTAAGCACAAACAAAGAGAACGTCCTCTGGATATTGAGGTGCATGCCCATCAAACTAGAAAAAATAAACTTCTTGCTTCTCTGAATGCATGTTCTCAACCAAGTGATTTTAGACTATGCTGGAAACAAACAGAGCAGTAAAATGGACAGGAATTGACAGAAGAAAGTCCTAGATAAATAGGCATTTCTATCAGAGGTGGGGGTTGGGAGTAGACCAGAAGGCTGAGAAGTCAGCCCTGGCAAGCAAAAAGCCAGGAAAATTGATTCAGTCAAAGAAAGAAAAGAAAAGGGGGAAAAAAAACCCAAAGTGAAAATGCCTTATTTTAAGAGCTGAGCATGAGCTTGGCATAGCAGTAAATGTAATCTAGCACTTGCGAGAAAGAGCCAGTGAAATCAGGAAAGCACTCCAGTCTTAACTACATAATGAGCTCAGGTTTCATGCTTAGGGCTACTGGTATACCTACATAAAAAAACTGAACCTAAAACCACATCCATTAAAAACAAAAAAGTCCAGGAATTCTAGGAGAATTCAGAGAAGAAGGGGAGGGCATGGAGTCCTCTGAATTGATGTTGAGTGGGTAGCTGTCCTTCAAATGGGATAGACCTTGCTTGTTCACCAGATATGTCTATCATCCACTTCATGTTATAGTACCTCGTAAAACAAAGCTTAAAATATGGAAATCTCCTAACAACTTGGAGTAAACACAATCTTTAAAGGAATGAGTGATGGTCTTGGCTTTTACATAGATAGATAATTAAGGAAAAATTAAGTCAAAACTCCTGGCAGTGATTCATCCAGAACAAGGTTTAAATACTACTTGCTGGTTATATGATCTTGACAAGTAGGACCACAGTCATTTTCCTTAGGCTTGGTTTATACCTATGTAAAATGGGGTGGGGACTATCAACTTTGAAGGACTATTGAGAGAATGAAAGATATTATTAAAAAGACTCATCTTACATGGCTCATAAGTTTTGTTGTCTATGATATTACTCCTTTCTCTGTGTGCTCAGTATTCAAATTCTCCTCTTGGCAGTAGGATGGTTATGGCATGTCTCACTCTGATGAGACTCCCAGATCACCTGAGGGAACAACTCCCAGGTGAATAGAAGCTCTAGTCATAAATTCTCTATAATTGTTTAGTGGAATAATAAGCTACAGTGATATGGGACAAATAACCAAAAAAAAAAAAAAACAAATAACAAAAAACAAAAACCAATCATAGCCAAGGTCGTGGCGCACACCTTTAATCCCAGCACTCGGGAGGCAGAGGCAGGCGGATCTCTGTGAGTTCGAGACCAGCCTGGTCTACAAGAGCTAGTTCCAGGACAGGCTCCAAAGCTATAGAGAAACCCTGTCTTGAAAAACCAAAATAAATAAATAAATAAATAAAATAAAGATAGAAAACAAAAATTAAAGGACTATTTTATTGCCACTAATCTCATAATCCTTTGGTTTTATTTTGAGTCTTTGAAGCTTTTTGTGAGGCAAAACATTATCTAAAAATTTATAAGATTAATATATATATTAAAGTTTTTATCATGATATTAATGGCCATATAGAGTATTAACTGAATTCTAGAAAATGGCTTCATCTAGCTTCCTTTTGGATTTGAGTCTCTATCAGGTGAAAAGTAATTAAGTTTTTAAACTCTGGATGTATATAAAAAACATTGATTCTTTAACCTCTTTGAGAGGGTTCTGCACATGACATTTAAAATGTTTAACTTTTCTGCAGTGAACCAATACCATGCCTAACAGTGATATCTGAAAGTCTTCAAAAGGAGGGTGGGGCCCCACAATGATGATTCCACCATGACTATGATAACACCACATGATAACACCACTAAGCTTGAAAACCCAACCTAAAGACCAGCTTTGGTCTACAAACTGCTCAGGACAATTTTGAGGTAGCTAGCTGAGATGACCCAGTATTATACACTACTCCAGCCAGAATTTGAGATAAGCCCTGTACTTTCCCATTATTCAGAGACTGCACTGGACAACAAATGATACAGCTACCTCTCCCAATACTTGATAATTACCCAAATTTTTCTTTTCTGGATCCCCTAAAGATGCTGTCGGCCCCAGACAGCAGGAAGTGAATTTAAGAACATGATGCCCACATTCCCAAGAGGTCAAGCAGGTGGTTTCTCATCACTCATTGGGTTATGGATATTTATCATTGTTTGGGGGGGTTGTTTACAAATTGTTATTGGTTATGGTCAGGAAGAAAGTTAAACAAAGGAGATTACATTCAGAGTTCTTGTTTTGATAAAGAAAATGGGGGGTATAGATATGATAGGATATAAGGGTAGATTACTGAGTATACGCTGAAAAGAAATAAGGGGGGGATAAAGAAATAGAGTTAAAATGTAGATTTTTCAATCTACTTTTAAATAAAAACACAACTATTAGTTTTAAATATTTTACATTGGCTTGGATTTTTTGTATACTGATACAATGTTGAGATTATTTTTGTTAGAATATACTGTACATACATTTCTAATCTTGTTCAAGGTAGGGTACCTATGTAAGTCATTTAACAATGTAATGCAAAATTCTAGCTCTTGAAAGTTATTATTACCAACTATTTAGTACAAAAAGGAAATGCAGGTTAGCAATTTGTCACTTATTACAATTGAACTTATATTCATATTAGGTATGTTTTCAAGGTCAAACAGAGATATATTTTAGATAGAAACGTCATCTTCAAACACTTCAGAGATCTACAGGATATGGTATTTAAGATGTTTTAATAACTAGGTTCTTTTCCATTTTTTTATGACAATGAGTCTTGTCTGTGCCTGGCAGCACCAATCTACTTCATAAAAGATGATGGGCACTGAAGGGCCTTGGACTTCCAACAGGGCAGGGCACCATGCCCTCTTTCAAGGAAGAAGGGGGAGGGAGGAGGGATGGGAGGTAGTGGGAGGGGACCGGGAGAAGGGGAAGAAAGGTAAAAATTTTATTTCTTTAATTATGTTTTTGAATGGAAAAAATAAAACAAAACAATGTATGAAAATAATAAAGAAGCTGCTTTTGGCCAATGGCTAACAGA
Organism: Ondatra zibethicus; assembly: GCA_004026605.1. Lineage (NCBI taxonomy): Eukaryota > Metazoa > Chordata > Mammalia > Rodentia > Cricetidae > Ondatra > Ondatra zibethicus. The sequence goes on along the minus strand of PVIU01003389.1, from coordinate 63,284 downwards.
ATATAGCCAGGTTGGGAAAGATATATAGAGTGGGTTGGTGGAATCAGGGAGAAGTCATGTAGCCACTGCAAGAGACGAATGCTGGATGCCAGATAGAACCTTATTGGTAGGTCACAACCACATGGCAATACACAGATGAATAGAAATGGGTTAATTTAAGATGTAGGAGCAAGCTAGGGATAGGCTAGAGTCATTGGCCAAGCAAGGTTGCAATTAATTATTTTAATTGTGTGATTTTTTAATAATTTTAATAATTTAAAAAATTAATTATTAAAAAAAAGAAAAAAAAAGAAACTCCATATGGAGTTTACTTTCTTTGTGGCAAAGGTTAGTTGCTGGGTATGAAAGTGTTCTTGCCTTGACTGTTGACAGTATGTAGTACAAACTGGACAAGTGGGATACAAAAGAAAGGACTGCTGAACTTTGTCAAGACAAGGTAGGACAGCCCTTCAGAATATCTTGATTTACAGAAAAGTCTGTAAGATATCCTAAGCCTACAGGCCAAAAATGGATGCCCCAACATTGCAGAAGAACCTTGGGTGATTTTCCAGTCTGCCAGCTGTTTCTGTCATTTCTCACATTTTTTTGGGAAGTTATTTGCTTGCAATTCCTACTTACTCAGTTAATATTAATTTCTTATTGGATCTCTGATAGAGTTGAAGAGTTTATAGGTATAGTAACAGTTTTAATTTTTACCAGACTCAGAAGAGAAATTCACTAAAGGAATTTAAAGTGTATAAGGTTGAGAGACATAAAAAGATAGTTTTGGTAATGTAAGTTAGAATAGAAAGTGAATTAGGTACAAATTTTGGGCTCAGCAAGATAGGATAGATATGGAATATTTTCTCTGAATTTGTCAATTGTTAATAGACTAAACATTGTCACTATATTTATTGCCTATATATTGTATATAGTTACTGTGCTTATTGTATATAGTTTTTTCTTATATTAATTATAACATTTTTAAATTTTTAGACAAAAAATAAATGAGAAAGATGTTAATATCTTGTTTGTACAAATAAAGCTTGCCTGACGATCAGAGGGCAGAGCTCATTACTAGCTAACCACAGAATTCTGGGGGGGGGTGTTGTACAGACAGACAGGAAGTGATATGTCTGGGCAGAGAAAGGAAGTGATAAGGTGGGAGGAAACAGGAGCTTACTCTCTTTTCAGCTAGGAAGTCAAGTAGGTAAAGTGGCTGTGGTTTGGCTCCTTCATCTCTCTGATCTCTCAGCATTTTCCCCTGTATCTGACCCTCAGCTTTTATTATAAAGACCTATTAGAACTCAAGCTACACTATAGTCTTTGATGATTACAAACATATAAATGTCTGAATTATTTCAGGTGTTAGCTGTTTTCCTGGCTATATAGGGAAGGAAAGTATTTTTATAGCATTTTTTAATATTATGAAAGGCCACCAAAATAAAATTTTAAAAATTCTGACTTTTATTTGAAGATGTTCCTTAATAAAAATACAATAAATTTCAGCATTTAATATCATTTCCTTATCTTCCTCCATCTCATCCTCTGATCCTTGTGCATTTAGGTGCATTTGGTTTAGCATTCTGATTCTACAGTGTTGTCTAGTTACCCAGGAACATGTATATCATTGGTTTCCAGTGTCATCTGCTGGTTATGCCATGCAATTACCACAGATCCCCATGTAAACAGTTCCTAAAGGAAACGCTATGTCCGTGATTGAAAGCCACAGGAAGAGTTATATCTTATAATTGAATTATGCATCAGATATGAAGATGAAATTATGTCATATGACTCTATTTGAAATCACATCAGATCTGTACCCTTGTTCTATCATTAGTATGCTGAATACAATAAGAGAATCCAGCATGTTCTTTTCTTTTGTTGAAAATTTAATAGAGCTACAGAATGGGTGATAGAGGAGCATCATGCTCTCTAGCCAGCATCATGAAGGATAGCACAGTCATTTAGAAGTTGGCTCTGTGCACTGAAAACTCTATTAACTGGCATGGAGTTATTTTTGTTATATTCATGAGGACCAATCACCATGGAGAATATTTATTCCTAGTCATCTTATTCATGACCATAGAAGAAGTACTTCACTGTGATTTCTAGACTGTATCTATCTCTAAGACACTGTATTAGAGAATGCTCTTCTGAAATTACAAAATAAGGTCCGAGGCTTGAGAGGGAGAGGCAGCTGGAGCTCGGTATGTTCAAGGTCTGTGTTGGCATTTCATTTGTATTTTAATACACAAAACTGGCCCAAAGATCGGAGAGTAAAACAGACCCACAGATTAGCCTTACAGACCAGGCAGTGGTAATACACACCTTTAATGACAGTAGCCACACTAGTTTGCCATAGATAACAAGTGATACATGATTTTAACTCCAGTGGTGCAGACCTTTAATCCCAGCCCTAGAGAGGATTATCAGATGGGAGGAAACAGCTCACAGTCTCAGTCTCATTTTAGATCCCTGGAGGCAGGATCGCTATTTTCGGAATGAGGTCTAGGTAAGAGCCAGTGGTTGGTTGCTTTGCTTTTCTGGTCTTCAGATTAAACCCCAATTTCTGTCTCTGAGTTTTTATGGATCATGCTACAAAGGCCAGATGATCTATATAGCTAGTTTCAGGCCAGACCTAGTCTCTCCGGAACTAATTAAATAAATAAACAAAATGTACATGCCTATATGATAAATTTTAGCTATTTCTGAGGATTTTGAAGATAGGGAAGGCTTTTCTGGCTGACCCAAGGAGAGTAAAGAGGAAGCTTGCTGGACTTTGAGTACACCCATGCACTGACTCACCTGAGGTAACAGACTCTGTGATGTTCAGGTTGTTGAGCGAAAGCCCTAAGGACTGGCGAGAGGAGGAGGAGGATGCAGTGCTGGAGGACTCAGATGGAGGCCGAGCAGGTTTAGCTGTGTTACCGGTTTCTGCCTTCAACCGGTCATTTTCAGCTTTCAATATTTCAATTTCATTCTGTTGAGAAGATGTAAAAGGTGAAAAAAAAGTTTGATAAAAATGACACAAATTTTGTATCAGACTTAATCTTTATGATTGTTAAAAACAAGTGTCAAGCACACATAAATTATGAAAACATGATTTTATTCCAAAGGAGAAAAGAGAACCCTTCTCCACTACACATGCATGAGTTGCTATATTCTCCAATACAGGAACAATCATTAATGACATTACTTGTGGTACTGGAGACTAAACCAGGGCCTCACACACATGAGGCAAAAGTTCCTTATTAAGCATTATGTTCCATCCTGTTGCTAAAATACACTTTTTGTAAGTTTTAAAGTTAAGCACATAGCTCAACATTTGAGTGATTGGCTTGTATTTACAAGGTACTAAATTCAGTTCTTGATAGTGCCAAAAAATAGACTGAAGATTATTTATACTGGTTGTAAATCTAATTTTTATACCTGATATTTGTTCTTATTGTATATAAATTTGTATTAGACTTAGAACTTTCTTATTTGAACAAAAGGGGGAGGTGCTATAGGAATTCCTACCGCCAGTAGCCTTTAAGTTACCCGCCCACTTGGGCATGGCCTCTGTTATACTATATATGCTGATGTAAAGCATGCATATGGCCTCTTCTGGCTGTGGGATTTGGTTGCTGTTCCCTGTTCCAGCAAAGGATTGTAATCTTTGAGTCTACCTCTAAATAGTGGGATTTCTTTTAAGCATCCTTCTTTGATCTAGCACAGATATAACAAACTGAGTATCCTGTGCATTCTTTTAATCTTAGTTCTTAGTGGGGCAAACTGGGGATAGAGGCAGGGGATCACTGGGGCTTTCTGGCTTCTAAGCTAGTCATAAGTTCAGGGAGCAATCCTGCCTCAGTGGAATATGAAAAGAGTGATAGAGGACACAAAGAGAGGACACTTGACCTCCTGCCATATCTGCATGTACATAGGTGCACACACATGGGCTTATACATTCACAAAGACAAACACAAATAAGCTAAATCTTAAAACAATGTAACTGCATGGTTCCTAACATTTTCCTTTTTAAATTTTAAAAACAACAATTATGTGTCTATGTATTTGTACATGTGTGGGTTTGTGCTTGTGAGTGTAATGTCTCCAGAATCAAAGGAGGGCAGCAGATTCCCTGGAAGTGGTGCTTCGGGAGTTTGTGAGCCACAGCACTTGGGTGCTGGTTGCTGAACTCAGGTTCAGTGGAAGAACAGAGAGCCATCTTAATGCAGAACTTTCTCACCAGACTGTTAAAAACCATATTAGACTTCCACAGGGCAATGATGCCAGTTACACTCCTGTGAATTCATGCCAACTGGAAAAGCCAGGCAAGCAAAAGTAATTACAAGATGATTTGAGTTCCTTCCGCATCCTACCTAACAAATGGGAAAGGTTTTGTTTGGCAGAACAGGGCAAGGCACTCATACAAACCACAGAAACCTTTCTGTTCATCTTGACAGCAGTAGGTAAACTGCTTAGCATTTGCTTTTCTCATTTGAAGAGTTTGGGGGACCAAGTCATCCCTGCTTCACAATGATAAGATGGAAGGAGTCAGAGCATAGACCCTTTCTAAACTTCGACTATAGATGCTCCCAAAAGTGCAGAGGCTTTGCTGTCAAAGACAGCGTTCCAAATTACTTCTACTCCTGTATCCTAAAGCCTGTGATAAATGCCTCTAGTTTTCCTCATTATTTTTGCTTTTCAATAGAAAATGGGTAAAAGTCAGATTTCAAAAGAACATCTTTTAAGGACCAACACAAAGGTAACTCACGGGAAAGTAAAGAAGCCAGAATCATAGTAGTTTCTCAAAACTCAACTCCCTGCCTGTATCCATTCACTTGTCCACGTATCTTGAATTGCCCTGTTTGCCCGTTTGCCCTCCCTCTGCCTACCTGAATTTGAGCAAATTCCCCATTTGATATTAACAACTGAGTTGCAACGACTGCAAAAAAAAAATAGATTGCGTTTCCATGGTGGTTTTAAAAGTAGAATTTGTTATCTAACGGCTGTGAGGAGAGAAAAGGCTGGCTTTTATCTTTTCATTTTGTTCCATGAAGTAGGACGCACAGACCTGCATCCGGTTCATGGCTTCTCGGATCTGATCAAGATGGTGAGCTGAGCTGAGGGCCTCCAGCCTGATGTCCGTTAATTTTAATTCCTTTTCTCTGAGCTCGCTCTTCAGCTGCAGAATGATCTCTGCCTCAGCCTCCGTGCATTCACAAATCCTAAAGGAAAGCCAGACACAAACTAGGTCGTCAGGGGGAAGCAGAAGGGTTAGGAAAAGAGATGATTCTCTTAAAGACTGAACTGCAGTAATATCCACCAGGTACAGACTTTTTGCTGTTGGCAAAACCGACAGTAAAGGAGAGTTTTACCAGCACTCATTCATAGGTTCAAAACTGAAATCAGCTGCTTTTCTTTTCATCTTTTTGTCCTGTTTTCTGAAGTTTAAAGACAGCCTGGTATTAAGGAAGGAAAAGCAATCCTCAGAACTCCCTGGTGTTTGATATGGATAGAATAAACCATTGTGACATTTCACTGTGTATTTGTCAAGGGGCTTAACCCTCCGTTTGTAACATGAAATTCTCCTTTTTAAAAGCCAAATCATTATATTCTCAAAATGTTGATTTCTCCCTTTATAAAACTGTGCAAACAATAACCTTATTTGCCTCCATGCTGTCATTCAGCTTCCATGAAAATCCAATATAAATATTGTAGAAAATAAATTACAGAGATTAGTTTTGGACATTTAAATAATGGATGAGTGTTACATAAACTTCCTGTTGGACTCTGAAGACTTAGGAGATCATAGCTAATGAAGCTAAGCCACCAATTTCAACCCACGCCAGCAAGCTAGCTGGAAGCTGTCTGAAGGTCATATCTCCTATATCCTTATTGCTTTGTTGGGCTTTTATGTGTAACTTTGTTAGAAACAATCTGTCAAGAGATTTCTTTATATTAACTAATAACTTCCCCCTTTAAAATCTGAAGGCTTAGACAGTTGATCACAAAAATTTTCCTTATGTAAGTGATGAAATTACGTAGTCAAAGCATCATGGTACTGTTTTATTTGCATGTCTAGGATAGTCATTTTCACCGAGAATACAAGTACATTTGCATGAAGTACTTTATAAAAACATATGGAATTATTTCACCAATTACATTTTACATGCTGTGTTTTTCTTATACTATCAAAATTTGGCTACTATAGAAATGTCATGATATCTAGTGCAACCAAAGGAAAATGGATTTGGGGTTGGTTTGGGAAAACTATTGTTTAGTTGAAAAACAATGGACTATGTGAAGATGTAAACACATGCAAAGGATTTTAGAAAAGGACAAAAAAAAATCCACGGCGAGGTTAGAACCTGTGCCTTTACAGTTTCATGCAACACGCTCTTTTACCGGGATCTATGCTTGTAGATCACAGGGCCATTTTTTCGTTTCTTGGGTGGCCAGACAAGGGGTGACCTGCACATATGCACAGTTAGACAGACACATGGATAAATGCAAGTAAAAAAGAAAAAAAAGAATGATTTAGAAAAGTGTAGGATGAGATTGCGAAACACCAGATACTAATAGAAAATAGAACAGAAACAAATATTGTCCACCATTCCTAGCAAGAATTGTAATGATGGATAAAAACAGATGTGCTTTGAGAGCGTATTGGATTGCACTTAGGACATAGCCACTGGCCTTGGCTGAAGTCAGTTTGGAAAAGTTGGTCAAAATGATACAAAGGGAGTAACTTACGCTGAGGCCGACTGGGAGGGCTTCATGGATGTGGCGCTACAGTCGCCAGCATTGTGTGGTAGCTTCGGGGATGCTGGCAGAGAGGAATCTGTCAGCTCTTCAATGTCCGAATGTGAGGAAGGCGGCTTCGTGGACTTTTTCTTCCCAAAGGCTTGTTTGAAAGAGCTTCTCAGCTGCAAGGAGGACAGAAGTTACACTTTTGCCCATCTGAACATGGAGGGATTGGCTGTGGGGCGTTAGTTAGCAGGTGCCATCCTAGCCACTGCCTGGGGTGAGTAGACGTAAGCAGAGTATTAACAATGGCGGCACAGTATCCCTAAGACATCAATACTGTGCTCTGTATTTCCCTTTGGTTCTTGTATTAATCCAGCAGAGCGCAAACACGGAGGGCTTTTGAACAGCACGAGGTCAAGGGCATGGCTGTCAGAGCACTCATTTAAAACTAAGTACCTTGAAGGGATCTCTGTTCCCAAGGCTTCTCTCTTCAAGGCAATTTGTTTTAAATGGCCACTTTAGCGCCACAATCAAGTCAGGTCCTGCTGACAGTCCAAACTTAAAAAGCAAAATGAAATCAAATTCACCTAACATTTCATTAATTGTGATTTTGTTTTTTGGCTATTCAGATTTCCAATTCCAAGACTATTCAAAACCAGAATTGGTATCCCCTACAGCTCTATTCAGAAAGTGGTTTTACTTCTCTTGAAAATTTGAGATTAAAATGAAAAGGCACAAAGAAAAGACATACAAGGTAATCTGTTTTTAAAAGGTATAAAAGCCTGCTGCCAAAATGAATAGCATTCATGCCGAGGTAGGGTGTTTTGTATAGATGCATGCCAAATGTCCACAGTTATATATTCACCTCACTTCCTCTAGAGTTCACCTTGCAGAAATATGAAAGAGTGTAGAATTACAAATCAAGGGAATGAAGGCTGATCAGTATTTTAAAATATTACCTGCATAAACATTTGTTTGAAACAAAAAGATATTTGTTTTCATTATTTCCAGAAAAGCTCCAGTAAAAGTCTCAACTAGCTTTGAGTGTCCTCAGAAAACTTCTATCCGTGTGAAAGTTGACTTTTGTCTCAAGGTATTGATAGAAATTCTGTTCTTTACTGTACCACCTTTTTGATGATTAATATTGTCATAAATAATAAAGATGTTTCTAGTAAATTTATGCATAGTTCTTCTAAAGTTCATTTCTATATTCCCACTATGGTCTATTTAGTATTCCTATAATGCTCTGTTAGATAAATACATATATGCCAATAGAAACTAACACAGTTGATCTCTTATGGGCTGGTGCTTTCTTCATTGTACATTCTGTAGAGTCCAGGGGTTGGGGAGGACTTAGGTTTCGAGGTTTCTCTTTTCCTTCTCCCACCTCTTTTTCCACCATCCTCATCCTAATCGCAATCTTCTTCCTCATCTCCATTGTGATAAGGAAGCCCCCTCTTGCTCTCAGTCCTAGCGCCTGCACGTGTGCCCTTCAGGGCCATGTCTGCCTAACTTTAGAAGTAAAGAACTTGACTGGGGCTCTGTCAACTGCTGGAGATTTCTAACACCTCCACTCCCAGCCCCAAGTAAAAAGCTAAGTCCTTGTGTCATCCTAAGTTCTGACTTTAACAAGAGGGGATGTCTTACCCAGTTTTTCTTTTTCTTTTTCTTGGAGTCGGCATCATTACCACTGCCAATGCTGGAGTGGCTTGTGGCGCTGTTGATACTAGAAACGCTTTCAGAGGAATGCTGTCTTCTGATGCGGAGATCTAGCAACAGACAGAGGGTGTCAAGTTTACTCACCATCTTAGTCTGAAGGCAAAGGGTGTGTGGCTTTCAAGCTAAGCAATGCTTTGTACAGCTCACTGCAGTGCAATTTTGGTCTGATATATTTAATAAAGTATAACTGTATTTGTTTTAATTAACTGAGTTGTACCCACGAAGAGTCAATGAGAATCTCAAATGGGCCCATGGCACCAGTGGTTTGAAGACTTTTGAGTCTAGTCCAAAGCCAAATGGCTCAGCTCTGTGATTTTTACCAATACCTAATTAGACAGCCCTTCCAAAATGATTTGTTTCTAATGATTAGTTCCATGGAGCAAATGGAAATTCACAAGATGTGAAGAATGAATTCTGTCTCTCTAATATTTGTGCTATGAATAAAGTTACCAAGGCCAAATTCATTAACTTTCCATTTAATGGAATCATACCAGACCATTGCTGAAACATTCCTTGCAAAGTCATGCATGCAAGCACTTCATTTCATAGGTGAGGGGCATGAACTGCAAAGAAGGTCTGTATATGACCAAGGTTAAAGAAAGGGCGAGGAAAAACCTCCAAGCGACTCCTGATCAGATAAAGCTAACTCCCCCCCTAACTCTTCATCTATGTGTTCTTAATTCCTGTGCAAGAGAGAGTGGAAGTGGCTATTTGTAAATTAAACAGACAATAACTTTGTTATAGTACAATTCTTACAAACATGTCCCTGGTCCCTGACCCAACAAAGAATAGTAAAATCAAAAGCAATAGCAGCTGGGCAGTGGTGGCACATGCCTTTAATCCCAGCACTCGGGAGACAGAGGCAGGAGGATCTCTGTGAGTTCGGGGCTAGCCTGGTCTATAAGAGCTAGTTCCAGGACAGGCTCCAAAGCTACAGAGAAACCCAGTTTCAAAAATCAAAAAGCCATAGCAATGCTAAACATGTCCTGATGTACTTAATTTTATTGTTAAAGAAATGAAATGTCTTTAACTACTAAATATAATCTGCACACAGTTACACATATGAAAAATGATGGCATGACCATTGGTGCTACATTAATTTGTACTTCAACTTAGAGAAGATATTTGGAAGAGAACAGCATTTGGTATTTAATATTTTACAAAGGCATCTCCTCATCCCAAGTAATTAGCTTATAGCAGGTAGATATGTTAGAATTAAACTTATATTGAAATTTTATCTATTTTCAACATCCTGATTATTTTCAGTGGGACACTAAGAAGATTGTAAAGAAAAATTTGCTTTTAGGATATAACTTGTAGTATATTTAATTTGCATCAGTATAGATTAGCCTAACAAATAAAAACTTTGATGGGACTTGTAGGATGTCAAAAAATGCTATATAATTGCTATATAACATTTAAAATGTTTCTATGGGAAGCCTGTTCTTTTCTGAACGAAGCAGAGTAGGAATGAATCTGGAGAGGGGCGTGACCAGGAGTAGTGGAGGGAGGGGAAACCGCAGTTGAGTTGTATTGAAAACAAAATAAAGAAAGAAAAGAATTCAAAGGAAATAAAATAAATCAAATTACAATAAAACTAGTTTTGTCAATAAAAACATTTCCATAGGAATAATAGTGTGAAATAAAGTTTGATCCATTTATCAAACAATAAAAAGTAAGACTAGCAGATGTCAGTGGACAACAAATTATTCTAAAAAGCATTTACTGTTATCCAATTTCATACACAAACACACACATTTCTGTATATATAATACATAGCACGTATAATATAAAATATCATATTTTATATAATTATTATATATAACATATATTGTATATGTTATAAATAACTGATCTATAGTTGATAACTAAGGAAAAACTCCTATAGAATGATAATATATCTGTGCAAAGAAAAGGAAAATTTCCATACCTTTAATTTTTAGCCTTTTAACATTTTTTGTTATACTTTTCAAATACAATCAAATTCAAGTATGTATTTGTATTTCTTTATTTTAACTGTCATGTAATCTAGTAGATTAATTATTTATTTCTATTTCTATATTTAATACAAAATGGAATACCATGTACAAAAATTTAGATATATCTACAAATGAATTCATATTTTTGTGATAGGTTTACTTACCAGACTGGTAATAAATATAGCATACAAATTTAGAGAAGAACAACAGTGGGTTAACAGATGGGATTTTTGCCAGATTGGCCTGTGTGGAAAAGTGTCACCTCGCTGCATACATTTATCCTAGGGCCAGATGTCAAAATGTAGAGAAAATTGCAGTTTCAAAGTTTCAAAGGCAGTATTTAAACCTCATCATCTGAATAACCAGTGAAAGCTGCATAGCTTGGACTGGCAACTATTTTCTCCATGCAACACTGGCTGTCAATAAAATACAAGCAACATGTTTGTATCAACAGAACTGAAGAATGTTGTTTCAATACTTCAGAAATATAAATCATGCTATATATTTAACTATTCTGTCTTCTGATTGTGCTAAAGGTGTAACATTTAAACATTTTTTAATGCTTTTGGATGAAATTAGACCTAACCGATTATCCAGCCCACACTGCCAAGCAACAAAATTCCTATATTTGAATTCTAGAAGCTACAGTAAGCTACCTGTTGCCTACGATAAAAGGAGTCATTCCAGAAAGCTTCACTTCAGTGACTTGTGTTGTATTAAGGGAAGGATTAAGCCTTTTTAAAGCCCTTCTGGACCTATTTACGACACGAAGATTTAGAACATAAGCTGCTTTATTATAGCTCTGAGATAAGCCCTAAATATGCAGTAATTTTCCATGCAGCATATAAATCAACTTGCCCACATGGAAAGTTGCTGAATTTTTAACAGAAGTAGCTCAAGAAAATAAGTCTGTCTTTCACAGTAAGTATACCCCTTTATGTATTTTTTTTGTAAAACTAAAATTAAACTATATAATTTTTGATTTTGTTATTTTTTTCTATAAACTTTGGATAAGCCTCCATGTGGTGGTTTGAATAGAAATGACCTCTGTAGACTCATGAGTTTGAATGCTTGGTCCATAGGGACTGGCAATATTAGAAAGTGTGGTCTCAATGGAGTAGGTGTGACCTTGATGGAGGAAGTTTGTTATGTGGGGGGTGGGCTTTGAATCTCATAAGCTGAAGTCAGGCTTAGAGGTTCAGGTCTCTTCCTGCTGCCTTTGGTTCCTGATGTAGAAATTTTAGCTCCTTCTCCAGCAGCATGTCTGCCTGCCTGCTACCATGCTTCCCATGATGATAATAATGGACTCAACCCCTAAACCGTAAGCCAGTCCCAATTAAATGCTTCTTTTAATAAGAGTTGCCATGGTCATGAAACTCTTCAAAGTAATGGAAATCCTAACTAAGACACTCCTATACATTTAAGGCATTACCATAGTCAGAATACAAATTAAAAGATTTTCCAGCATAAATTTAAGAAGATAGATTTAATAGGTATAGGGAAGAAATGTAAATACAAATACTTTCCCAGAAATATATCATAGGGGACTTGAACCAGTTTAGGTGGCTAGGAAGCCTGCTTTGACTAAATTCTGCAGTTTTTTTTAAAACGTTTTGATTTTTTATCAAATAGAGGAGAATATTAGATATGAGCAGGGTATAATAAGAAATTCAGGCTGGAGAACAATTTCAATATGGAATGCACATAATAACACAAAGGCAAGAGGCAAATTCAAGAACAGAGTGTGGAATGTAACTACTAACCACTGAATATTTGTTGAGAGAGTCAATATAGTGAAGAGATGTGGTGTTACTTTTAATAGTTTGCATTTCTCACAGTAGACAAGGGAATCCTGGTTAGTACATGTTTTTACACAACTTCTCTGGCTTTGATGTGAGTGATGGTGTAGACCAGTAGTTCTCAACCTATGGGTTGTGATGATCCCCCAAACACTATTAGAAAATATAGCTATTTACATTACCAATTATAACAGGGGCAAAATTATAATTATGAAATGGCAACAAAAATAATTTTATGGTTGAGGTCAACACAACATGAGGAACTGTATTAGAGGGTTGTTGCATTAGGAAAAGTTGAGAACCACTAGTGTAGTCTGTAGAAGATTTTTCATCTGTGTGGTATTGTGGATTAAAATTAGGGCCCTGTGTATGATAGATAGGCACTCTATGGCTGAGTTATAGCCCTAGTCCAAACGTAGGAAGAAGTTAAGAAACATCGAGCCTATGTAAAAGTCCATAGTCAGAGTTCAGGGGGGAGATAGAGGATGGTGATGGAGCCTAAGAAAAGTGAACATTCAAGAGCTATTGAAGGCATGGAGTTAATAAAAGCTACAAATATATTGAATAAGGAGAATGGTGCTTATGACTGACATACTGTACCATTTCTGGGTGTAAAAAAGAAAAGGTGGTAATACTATATCAGAGACAAAGGATGGTAAGTAGAGGAAGTATGAGTGGAAAGTAGAGAATGTTGATCTTCAGGTGGCAAAGTTAAACCCAAAGACATCCTAGTACATTAAGAGGTGAGCTTGGCTGCAAGGCATATTAGACCAGTTCCTAGTAAAAGCAATAATTGTAGCTTGAGCAGTAGACAAATTCATAGACTTTTAGATAGAATATATAACATCATATGGTCCAGAATCATAATGATGAAGAATGTAGGATACCAATAATTAGAAATGGATACAGAAGAGTGAATGGATATTTAACACAGAAAAATTTACAAGGAATTCAGAAGAACTAGAAATATCACAGTAGCAGGAAATAATCCCAGCAGTTGGCCCAGGGGATTGTGTGCTATTTAACAGCTTCTGAACAACAAAGGAAGACATCAAGCAAAGTAAAGAAATCACCTACAGAATAGTAGGACATTTATCCCAATTGCACACACAACAGGTAACTAACATGTAGAATCTCTACAGGACTCCAAAAATTAAATACCATCCTTGAGAGATAGCTGAGTTGTTCAGATCACTGATTGCTGTTTCAAAGGACCCATGTTTGATTTCCAGCACCCACATGGCAGCACCCATATTTGTCAGTCCAGTCCCATGGGATTTAACGACCTCTTCTGGCTTCTGTGGACACTAGGTACACATGCATTGCTCAGACACACAGTGAGGCAAATCACTCATAAATAAAGAATAATATAAAAAATTAAAATATTAAATACCAAAATAGAAGTCACCCAATCGATAAGTGGACTAGTGACTTGAATAGATGGTTCTCAAAGGAAGAAGTTAAAATAGCCAATACATATTTGATAAGGTGTTCAGCATCATTAGGCATCAGGAGATGTAAATTAAAACATGTTGAGATTCCACTCTAGTCAGAGTAACTATCATCAAGAACATCAACAGCAAACTCTGGCAAGGGAGATGGGAGGATAGTAGCTGGTCCACAATAGCAGGTACAAAGTAACTACTACAGCTCCTCTGGAAATAAGCATGGAAGTTACTCACAGAAACTAGTAACAGAACTATCAATAGACCCAACTATACCACTGAAGGTATATACCTGAAGGATTCTCAGTCATCATACCATAGAGACATTTGTGTAGCCATGTTTACGTGGCACTATCCTGATAGCCAAGATAAAGAGCTAGCCTAGACGTTCACCAACAGGCACTAGGTAAAGACATTTTGGTACATTTGGATAATGAAATTTTATTTAGCTGTGAATAAAAAACATTATAATTATAGGAAAATGGATGGCACTGGAGATCATTATGCCAAAAGAATTAAGCCAAGCTTAAAATGCCCAACAGGATGGTGCGAGGAGAACTAGAGAGATTAATAGAACATATTGGCCATGAAAGCAGAAGACAGAATAATTTTCAGGAAGGTAGGGGACCAGAAAGAGGAAAAGAAGGGTGAGAAAAGAAGACAGTCTGTGAGGGGAGCAAGAACAAAATATAATGGCATATATGTATGAAATATCATGACGATTAAAAAATGCTGCATGAAGAACAATATTTCCATGAATATTTGCAAAAATAAGCATTTCAAATGTGAGGGTTTGGGCATCAATAGTAGAATCTGTTTTCCTACCCAATACAAGAAATTGAAATATTTAATGAATTAAGTATTATCTATGTCACTATTGGTCCTGGACAAAATACTTTTGGTGCAAGGGTGGGAATAGGGGGTGTCATCCCAGTGGGTTGAGGAGTGATTAGTAATTGGAGACACTGAAAGATTGCAAAACTATTTATCAGAACTTGTCTGGAACTGAGAAAAGAGGAGATAAGGCATTCAGGATTTAGAAAAGGATTTTAAATTGAAGGAAGAACGATGTACTTTAATGGGCTGAGGTCAGCATATAAATAAATAGAACATAGGTAAAAAAGAATAGGACTTAACAAAAAAATAATGCGCATTTCTTCCATGGCATTCCAAGGCATGGGGGTCATGGCAAAGAATCACACAGGCATGGTAATGATACACTTTTATCTGTCTCTTGGTCACTTTAAAACTCCTGGCTATTGGAATTGTACCTTCTCATTGACACTACCCATAAGACCTTGCTTCCAGTGTACATTGGATCTTGATTAGCATATCCATTCTTAGGCTTGATTTGCTTGAAGTCAGAAAATTAATCAACTCTCAGCCTACCAGCTTCAATGTACTCGTTCAAGCAGAGAAAAATGTGTGCATGTCTGGTTGCAATTTCATAATCTAAAATTCACTGGATAATGAAAGCTAACGTTCACAAGGTTTGGAATTCTGAAGCAATTATATTACTTACTATAAAAGGTGGCACCATTCAGTAAAACTCTACTGTAACCAATCCCATGCCAGTGTTTACATTACGGGATGACACAGGACACAACTTAAAGTATACCTTTGGGAGGGTGGTCTGGGCCATTCAGCGCACCCTGAATGGCCGCCTGGGCAGCAGAGTTCTGGGCTTTCAGCATTTCAATGGTTTCCCGTAGTTCTATGAGTTCTGATTCCTGTGGAATGAGCAGAATTTGGGAGTTTAATGTCTAGAAAAAAATGAAAGGTCATTGTTAATACTTTCCTGTCAAATGGGTTTGATAGTATTTAGCCCTGTACTCCTGAAGGAGTTGGATTCTTGGCTGACCTTGTCAAATTGTATCTAATTTTTTGTGAGCTAAAGAAGGAATTTTAAGAATCCTATCCTATAAAAGTAATCGCAAGAGTCCATATTCCTTTCAAAGGGAGGTACACGGCTGATCCCTTCAAAGCAAGGCAAGATAAACTGTCACTCAGTTTATCATTACCTATGGGCACATTAGATACTAAATCTCAGTATTTCAACATGACACTATGTTGCCTTTGCTGTCCAATGGATACCTTGATTTTAGATTTTGTCTGAAATGCTTTGTACCTTGGGAATTGATTCTCTGTCTTCAAGCATAAATCTCGGCACTCATTCAAAACTCATTTCTTTGCACTGTCACTTTACTATGTTCGGAGGGCATATTAAAGTCACCTTAGAATCCTGATATTATTTTTATGCAGCAGTGAATAGAAATATATGAAATAGAAAAACTTTATATATTAAATTATAAGTAATATCAGTGTCCTTTCTCAGTGCCTCATAGAATTAAAGGAAAAGCTAAGCAATTTCATTGCAGAAAGTTGCCTCATATGTTGGAATGTCCAGTAACGATTGCAATTGCTTGAAATGACATGGGAAATTAGAATAGATATACAATCAGTGTCTTGTGATTGTTTCCCCTCTCTCTTTTTCTCTTTTTCTGAGAAAAGATTTCACTCTGTTGCTCAGGCAACAATACAATGTCTCAGCCTCCCAAGTGCTGGAGTTACAGGCTTGAACATCATGCTGCATTTTATACACCTATTTGCTTGAGTATCTCACATGTTCGTGATGGACACTGGTTAGATTGAAGAATAAACTCTTATGAACATTAAGCAGTTTGTAAATAAAAACCTCATAATGAAAATTAGAAGGAAATTACTGAAATTATACATAGATTTCAAATAATTTGCTGTAACCATTCATCTCTCGTAAAGGAAATATATCACATTGTAGACACCATTTGCAACCCAGTTCATCATAACAACTTTGTCTCCCCCAACTAAAAGACAACTTTGTATCTCTTGCTCAATCACTACAAGTAATTTTCCTAAAACTTGATGTTTCTACTTGAAACCCTGGAGAGAGAAAGTACTGGAAATATATTCGCATAATTTAAAAAGCAATTTTATAACCAGTGCTTAGGTGAGTGTTAAATTTTAATTAAAGTCAGATTTTCATCCTTGGATTTGGAACCAATGATGCTTATGCTGCAGACTTAAAAATCTGCTAAAATATTTAAAATATTTGACTCTGGCTTTACAGGAAGAAATGGAAATAAGATCTTATGCAAATGTAATAATTGAGCTTAATTTTGAGCTAGTTGAGTTATTTAAGTGCCAAAGCTTTAATCTCTTCTAGAGAAGTCTCTTCTTTGTTTTTTCAAGACAGAGTTTCTCTACATAGCCCTGGCTGTCCTGGAACTCGCTCTATAGACCAGACTGGCCTTGAAATCACAGAGATCCCCCTGCCTCTGCTTCCAGAGTTCCAGGATAAAAGGTGTGCACCACTACATTGATTTATTTTGTCTAAACTTTTAACAGAGATTAAAAGTGGAATATTCATAGAATATTGACTTTTTATAACATTGTATTTAATACACCTTAGAAGAATGATCACCTTGTAAAATTGAGGTTTACTTTGAAAATGGCAGATATCTATAATTATTATCTGTGGTAGTTTAGTTAAACTAAGTGAAGGATAGCTAGGGAAGAAATATATTTACTATATGATTTTGAAAACTTCTATCTTCTAGCTGATCTGAATTCATATTGGTATTTCTACATGTCAGCTTTCTAAGCATAAATAACTGCCTATATCAAATTCTGTAAGATTTTAATTAAACTGATAGCTAAATTCCAGAAAGATTGATATGATCTGTTAAAACCTATATTTCTTATTCCCTACATCTGCAAAAATTTCCACTAATGAAATCTACTCTCATTTTGTCATTCAAGCTACAACCATGACCTTTCTGAGAATTTCATATGATGTTTACCTTTTACCAAAAATTCTTTCCCTTACAGGCCAAAATGAAATACCCCTGTCAGAAAAATAAAATAAAAGAGGTCCCTTTTATACCATTTAATAGAATATCTTATTTTGCAGCTGAGAGATTATTCTTTTTTATTGATTTATAATTCAGTAAATGCCGGAGTGATTTTATGAAAAGTTCTGGTTTACACGCAATAGATATATTTGTTCTCTGAAGAAAAAAATTTCAGCTTTACTACCCACATATAATAGGATGGATGTGTTTTCAACTAGGGAGTACAGGTGCTATATTAAAACATCAAAATTTTCATAGCCTAATATAAGCAGAAAGTCTCTGCATGGTTAAGTAAGTAGAACTATCTTTACTGAGTAGTAAGGAAGTCACAGTTCCCTTTCTTTCTTCCTTGGTAGCAGATTAGAAATTATCAAAAAAGTATTTTAAATATTTGACTAGGATTTAGATAATTTTCAATATTATTCTGGCCTTCATTTTTTTTGGTCATTAGAATTGGTTGTTTATATTGATTTTCCTGCATATTATTCCAGGATTACTATATTGCATTGAAATTACAATGTTGCCTCAAAACACATATATATATCTCCCACCCCTACTTCTCTTTTGCTTCCTTACTGGTGCGATGTTTGGATAAGGACTATGGTCAGTAATGAATTCCAGAAATAGATGACTACAAAATCATAAGACAATCTGAAATGTCTTCAGATGGTCTCTATTTTGTTGTGGACAACAGAAAATACTTAAGTCTAGAGAGTCACTGGTCTGCCCTTATGGAAATAGGTATGTCATAGAGATAATTGTTTAGTGTGTTGTGCAATACAGTCATTTAGACTTCTTCTCTGAAACACAAGAGAAAACAGGTCTGACTAATCCCACAAGGATGCCTAGGAATTAAGATGTCAGATAGTATGTTGTTGTCTCTCTCCAACTCCTGTAATAAATTCAAGATAACGATTCCATGACTTCTGTAGATCATATAAAAGTATACGTTCATGTGGTTTCTAATTTGAATAGTTGCTGTGTATCTTTTAGGCTAGACAAGTTATGAAGATCATATTTGAAATGCTTCAAAAACAAAGTAATCAAGTATTTCCTTGATACTAGCCTTTGATATTCTTTCCAACCTAATTTCCTAGTTGTCTTTTACCTCTTTCAAAACTTCTCATCAAATTCCACTAAAATCCCTACAAGCTTGACAACAAATCTTGTGAAACAACTGAATCTTCTAGGCAAGACTGCTCAATTTTACACTAAATCTGTCTTTACTTCCTAACAATGTACTCAGTTAATATCACACTTTAGCTGTGGTTTTCTTGAGAACATTCTTCTTTCCCCAGCCTTCTATGCATTTGCCTTGAAAGCTACCTATTTTTAAAATTCATATTATTTTCTTCTTACCCCATAGAAGATAAATAAATATTTGGTGAAACACTAAATGGGCAAATGAACCTTGGAACTCTAGGGACTGAGATTAAAAATACAGTTCTATATTCTTGATGCTTTTTCTTAAGATTGTTGGATCAGAGAGTGATACACCCTTTTTATCTTAGTTCTCTGGAGAATGCCTTTCCTGAAATATTAAATGTTATGACCTCAGCTTTTAGAAAATTGTTGAAGTGAACAATGTGTTTTGTCTTCTGTTATTTCATGACCCCAATTTAAGAACCCTTGAGATACATTTACCCTTAAATTCAGGGCCAAGATGTTAGTCTGTTCAATCTAAATCATACTCTTTTGGTCAGACAATGAGAACAAAACACACCAAGAAATCCCCCTTTGTTCCTTAGCTTCTCTGAAAGCTGGTCAGTTTAGGGCTTTGTGACTGGTCCATGTGGTTTAGATACCTTGCATACATTCATCTCCTGATTTGATGCAGTTTCTGTTACTGAATTACACCATAGTGTAAGTTATTTTATAGATTTCTTCAAAGAAAAATACATATGAACTCACAAATGTGAGATGCATAGAGAGCTATCAAGATTCATGTCTCTGTATTGTTCTGAAATGAAGACTAATTGCTTTATGCTTAGTTAAAAGTAGTAAAGGCAATATCACACATGATATTTCTGGACAATTTCAACAATTTTGGTGATGTTATTTGGAGTATACTATGTATATAATGACAAAAGTTCTTATATTAAGGAATTATATTTTGTGGCTGACTGCATCCACATAAAAACCTGAGAAAGCTTGGAAAGGAATTATAGACACACACACAAAAAAAACCAAAATTTAGCCACATTATTTGGGCTGGTGACGTGCTGCAGCTTCCTTAAGAAAGCTCTTCCTGATTCAGCGGTAGCAAAAAACAAAAAACAACAAAAAAAATGCATGGTTTCAAACAGCTTCCTTGTTTGCCAGCAGAAACAGATCTGACTCTTTTGAGAGGTCAGGCTACAGAGCATTTAAATGGGGTCTGTGAGCAGACTGTTAAAATTTGCTTAATGGCATCATAGATCCGCTTTGTGCCTAAAAATGGGGCAATGTACATGGCTCTCAGAGGCGGTGAAGGGACCTTCAATGTGCTGGACTAAGCAGGGCAAGCAGGCAGGGCCATGTTGGCCCTCCCCACGCCCACTTAGTATTAAAAAAATATACACCGCAGGTCAGAAAATAATTACAGATACACAATAAAGACAAGTTCAGACATAAATGACCTCTAAATGAGACACAGTGTATTTTCAAAATGTACATAGGCTTGGGGGAGAAAAGAAAAAGAGTATAGAGAGTTATAAAAAGAAGTAAATGGTTTTTTAAAAAAATAAACCAAAGTCTTTAAAAAGACAGAATAAACTTGTAGAAAAAGTAATATAGTAAGAAAAATAAGCCACGTAAAGATGGAATATACACAGAGAGTCTGGATTATGTATGTTATGGTGTTTCCTTTGAATTTTTTTGATTGCAGAAAGACATTTGATTCGAGGGACTGCTAAGTTAAACCAACACATATATCTTAAATGTGTCTTGAGTTCAAAAGTCTCCAGATATTACAAGTTAACATACTTTGTATCTTACATAATTCTATTGGTAATTTTACTTGTACACATATAAAAGAGTTAAAGGAAATATGAAGGGATTGTCAAGAATTGTTGAATTTGCTTTCTTCAAGACATTCCAAAGAATGCTAATCAGCATTTTCAGAAATATAGCCAATATAAGCCAGGTATGAATTAGTTTATGTTCTTTCTTTTTTTTACATTTGCACATATATTTGTGCATGGTGAACACGTCTGTGCACCTATGTGTATACATGTATATATGCATGTGTACATGCATGGGTGGAGTTTGAGGTTGATGTTGGTTATCTTTCTAAATTGTTCTTCACCTTATGTATTTCATGTCTCTTGATGAACTTGAATCTAGTATGTATATCCATCTGGTTCTTGGAATTGTCTGTTTCTACTAATCCACCTCCCACAGTAAAATTATAAGTAGGCCTTCATATGCTTTTCAAGGTTCTGGGGGATCCTTACTCTAGATCTCACATTTCTGTGGCAAAAGATTTACCCAAAATTCTCCCCAGTCCCTTTTGGAATTTTATAAGAAAAAAACCACAGCAATGTGCAGGAAGATGATATTTCTAGATTGCCCTAATACACATGATGCAAACATAATATTTTTCATATTGATCCTACAAGGGACTTATTTGTTATTATTGTGACTTTGGGAGGTAACAGTGGTTAAAAAGAACTACTTTCCAACTGTTAAACCAGTGAATTTTAGGCTAAGCTCTCTCAAGATTAGCTAATTCTTTTTTGTTTTGTTTTAAGATGAGTTTCTCTGTGTAACAGCCTTCACTGTTCTGGAACTTGCTCTATAGTTGAATTCACAGAGACTTGCCTGCCTCTGTCTTCTAAGTGCTGAGATTAAAGGTATGTGCTATCACCTCTCTGCTAAGATTAGATAATTCTTAAGAGACACAGTCAGAATCCATGCCCAAGATTTCTGGTTCCAATGTCATTAGATATTCTTTCCTGCTTGGCTTCTTAAAGGACCTTATAATCCTGTTTTCTGGGTTCTTATGCTACATAGTTAAGTAGCAATCCATAACAAAGAAGGAAAATATAAAGGATGGAGGGAAGGAAAGGGGACAATGAGAGGAGAAAAGAAGATGAGGCAGGGAAGAAAGGAAGCAAGGAAGGAACAAAGGAAGGAAGGAGAAAGAGAAAGGAAAGGGAAGAGGGAAGTTTAAGCACTCAGAGGGGTTTGTTAGAAATGTTCTAGAAAGGTTTGATGAAATTGGACAGAATATTGTTGTGGGCAGAAATCTAGGATCTAAAATAAACTAGAGGACCTGGTTGTATTAGGTAATTATACAAGGATATTACATTATACCCCTTTTAATTTGACTATTCATATATTTTCTAAAAACCAGTTTCATGCACTTACAAAACTTGATAATGCAACACCTCACCATAGCTAAACACAAAACTGAAGCTATCCCTGTAGGCAAATATTGGCACAAGTTGCAAATATCCAGAACTTCTTAGAATGTAGATCTATATGGGAATCAGATGAATACAGGGACATCTGCCAATGATTTGTATATATGTAGCCTTTATAAAACATTTCCATGAGTCAGAGACTATACCAGTTTCTGCCAACAATTCAAGAAGGTCAAGGACATGGAACAAACAGCAGGGAAGAAAACGGGTCTTCATAAGAGAGTGACCAACATCTTTCTTGATAGATCAGAATATTTAAATGTATGTGCCTCTGAGAACTCAATTCTGCTCTCTTCTTTTTAGTATTCTTTACTCAATACAATAAAATCCTTCGCATGTCTTTTAAGTTTTTGATGTATCTGAAGTAATGTTACTTCAAATAAACACAGCATCTCAGATGTCAACTAATTTTTTGGTGCAAAAACACATAGAATTGTTCCTATCATAACTGGTACATTCTCATGTCTCCTACTTTGGAATTCTAATGTCGTTTCTAGGCATCCTTCTTGATGTGCCAGCTTACAACCATGATTTACTTATAGGCTTCTGGACCACGCATTTTTGAAAGTTCTCATTTAAGTACATTTCGTATTAACTACATAACAATATGAGCATATTTGAATTCTCCAACATAAAGCTTCCTCTTGACATTTGGTATTTATTTACAGATCCAGTTGGAGGCAAAGAGACAGACCTGTACTTCAGAACTTGGTGTGCATTTGTGTCTCTTTGTGCATATGTGGACAATCTGATTGTGTCTTTAGATTACAGCTGGAAAGGAAATGGCACCATCTACTCATGGTTTCAGTTTATTGCAGAATGGATGCTCTGCAATATTGTTTTAAGGCACTAACACCTTCCTGATATTCAGCGTTCTGTGAAGTATAGTCTCCCCTTTCGAGCTTCAGTGGCAATTACTGGTCATACCTTTTGTTCTGCTGTCATGGTCAGACTCTGCAGTCGGCCAGTCATATTCCCTAAACTCTTTTCAAATGCTGCTACAAGGTGTGCCTGCAAAGAAAATAATAGAAGAAAGATAGAATGTCAGAGTCTCCTGTGGCTAAGATAAAGCCCTTCGTTTTACAAAATGCTTAATTTCAGCTGTTCCAACGTTTTAAGTGCTGTGACTGTCATGGTTAGATCTCAGTACTGACACTCCTTTAACACATATCTTCATTTTCCATTTCTAAATTTTGGTTTCCTAAAAATCAGCGTTTCAGTCTTTTGACATTTAATATGAGCTCGGATTCCAAAAGGGGGTGGTATTTTTTTTTTTTTTTGCAAATAACAACACCTCTGACTTGCACTTCACGCAGTGATCTGACACCCAAAATGCCGAATGAATTTCCCAGCTGCCACATTTTTAGAAAGAAAGTCCGAAAGGAGGTCACTGAAATAGTCAATGGACAAATGTTCCTTCCTCATTTCTCGACTTCCATCATGACCTTTGCGGATATTGTTAGCGCGTCTATTGTGAGGACATTCTCCTTCAAGTGTCAGACATCTGCCGACAGCTAGAACATTATCTTTCCTCTTTTTCTACTTACAAAGAACTGGCTGGGAAAGAGATGTCTTCACTTTCAAATCTCTGTAATAAAAGGTCTTCTCTCCCTACTTTTGATTCCCTTCAGCTAAAGAAGTAGAGCTGGCCCAGGCAGAAGTAATTACAGGTCCAAATTTAACATTAAGCTTTGGTGCACTGGGGTTTTATTTTAAATTTTAGAGAATTACACATATTATAGTATATAATCATCACACTTATGATTAGAAATGCTTGAAGATACAACTGTAAGCGAGGCCATTTCTTCCTGATTCCACAGCATGAAGTGCAAATACCAAGTATGATGGGATTCTGCAGTCAGTCCTGTGACTTCAGAAACAACTGCAGGCACATTGTCACAAACTGATGTAATTTATTTTGTTCCTAAAAAGATCTAAAGATTAAGTGATTTCTTACCCAATCTGGGTAAAATCTGGTCGATTTTGGCAAGCAATTTATTTTAGTTTTCTGAGGGAAGGGTGTGATGGGACTCTAACACATCATTTTTGCTGCTGTTGCAGATCTCAAAGGATGGCAGCTCCAATCAAATGACTAGCAAAAGCCCCACGAGAGTCAGCCTCTGATGGCCCATAATTACCACCAGTGCCCTCGCTCATCATGGGCTGCAGTTCATGGACACTGCAGTAGGGAGAAAAACACTTTGTGGAGAACACAACCAAATTTCAAGCATTTGTGAACACTCTTTGATCTCTTATTCAGTTACTGGGGTCTTTCTTTTCCTGAGATAACCATTAGGTCATGTCTATGTGGCTGTTTTCTTGATGTTTTTTATAGTTAACTTTGCATTCCCAAGTACTATGTTCTAATTTGTCCAATTTTATGAAGTACCCAAGTACTATCATACAGTTTTCATGAGTATTTCTTCTTTTTAATATTACTTTTGAAATAAACCATTCTTATCTCTGAATTTACAATATGCTTGCCATGATGGATTTCTGTATTGATTACAATTTTGTCTTTTTAAAATAATCCTTTATACCCATGAAACAAGATGCTAAATTCTAAAACTAAGGTTGCCACCCCCCATAAGGAACATGTGAGAAGAAAAAAATTCTTATTTGATAAAGGAAATAATCCTGAACACTGTAATATTTTACTTCTCAAAAAGTCAAGAAAACAAATACTTAATTATTTGACCTTTGATCTATACATTTGTAAAAAAATTACTTTATAATTTGTATATTTATGAAGTCACGTTAGTCGGAATTTAAAATACGATAATATTGGGATTATAAAGAACAGGTTGTATGCATAAACTGTGTTGACTATATCTTGTAGGTCCAAGTAATGATAAAGTATTTAACATTAGAATATCGTGTTATTTAATTTTATGTCAATTTGCCACATGTTAGAGTCATCTGAAAGGAAGGAACCTCTGTTCCCAGCTGGAAAACATTTTCTTTATTAGTGATTGATGGCGGGGGACAGCCCATTGTGGGTGGTGCCATCCCTAGGTTGGTGGCCCTGGATTCTATAAGAAAGTCAAACGAGCAAGCCACAAAGAGCAGACCAGTAAATAGCACCCTGCCATGGTCTCTGCATCATCTCAAACCTTCAGGTTTCTGCCCTGCTTGAGTTCCTGTCCTGGCTTCCTCAATGATAGAAAGTGATATGAAAGTGTAAGCCAAATAAGCCCTTTCCTCCCTGACTTTTTCTTTTTTGGTCATGATGTTTCATTGCAGGAATAGAAACCCTAACTAAGAGAAGTATAAATTTTTCATTTTAGTAAATATGCTTTTAACTGATATTTCATGAAACCCTTAATAATTGGTTACTAAATATCATCTTGAGTCAAATTATTTTCAGTGGAAAGAATGCTTTAAAATGATCATTTTATATTTATATCTTCTTGGATTGGTTTATCAGATTAACTTTGTTACTTCAGAAGTAATAAATGTAAAGTTTCTCACTAAATACTAAAACCAACAGAGGAAAAAAGGGGTAAATGTGGGACAATTTTTCATCAATAATTTTTTCATTACTTTGGGAAACTTTGTGACTTTTAAAAGAAAATGTGATTTTTCAGGATGGTTGCAGTATTTACTAGATTGTGACTTATTTTTTACCTTTTTTCTCAAAATATTATTCAAAATAGAGTAGAATATATTAATATGAGATAAAACAGAGATGCCTAACTGCTAGTTACGAATAGCTATTTCTCATAATGGCCACGGAATTACACTATATAATGTGATACCAAGAAAATTACTGTGATTTTTTTTAACAGCAAGATAAAATGTGAATATATATAATGCCTACAATGCATATATTGTGGCTTAATGCAGCTGTTTCTGGGGCACATCTGAAAGGAGGGAAGGACTACTGTGTGCTGCACTGACTGGTCCTGTACTCTGCTAGGCCAATGAGAAGACTGCCCACTCAATATCATCTTTCTCTCACTCTGCTCTACTGAACAGTGATATAACAAGTTTAAACAGATTTATTAATGTCAAGTCCCAGCGCGCAACACACAAGTCACAAAAATGAACCTAATCAAGTGAACTCACTAGGATCTAATACATAGATTAAAAGGAGGTGAATGTTCCTTAAGTGATTATTAAATTGAAAAAATACTCATCAAAATCTGTCTTTATGACATATACCTACTGCACTTTTATATACCAATCCATCCTGTGGAGAGCACGCATTTAACCAAATACAATATTTACTTACAGTCTGAATAAGTTAATAGCCTAAGACTAATACAGCCAATTCAGCTAATAAACTATATAAATTTGAATAAAAAGACCTGTCTTTACCTACAAATAGAAATTGCAAATTAGGAAAAAAATAACTCCAGGTCTGGATGTGGCTCCAGTGATTAAAAAAAAAAATGCTAGCGTCGCATATATGAGTACATGGGTACAAACCCAAGTACTACAACAGCAGACGAACATGCAACAAAACATGTGACCATCATGGATGAGCTGCTCACTGAGGCTTCTTAACCACAGATAAACACAATCTGATATGTTTGTGGTTTTTGTACAGATCCTTGTCATCTGGGTATAAGTTCAGAAACTCACCAGTTTAACAGTATACTATAGACATAGAGTAAAATTTACGTTAGTCTTAAAACTATCTCTTTAATAGTTAAACTTAGAGATCAACAGTGGACAGACTATTATTTTCTAACAATGCTTCAAGAAAAAAATCTGCTTTTATTATCAGGCATTTCATAGAAATCTTTGTGAACAATTATAGTCCGTCTCAAATGACTATTATTCCCTAGCGTTAAAGCATAATGTTAACAGACACAGAGCTAAAATTAATTCACGGTAAGTGAAATGACTTATTTCCTGCGGATTCCTATTACAGAGTCATACACTACAGTTCTGCACCTGTTCATTTTTGTATGTGATACTTTGTGGAGAAGCAAGAATATCTCCATGGAGGAGCAGAGAGACAGCAGTGAAGCAAGAGGGAGAAGCCCAAAGCCACAGAGCAGAAAGGATGGGTAAGACTACAGAGGACATGCAGCAGCATAGCAGGGCTTCCGCACCCCCTGCTCTTGCTTCTCACACTGCTGCTCCCTAGCACTGGGCACAAGGCCACATGCTCTCCCGTGTTACAGCTCATTTAATCTACTTTGAGTCCCCCTAGGAGTGTGGAAAGACATTCGACAGAAAAGGTTAACGTGTTGATGGTCTTCAGGGTGCCTATTTTCATGAATGTAAGTTGCTTTAGTACCAGCAAATGTATTATTCTAAATTGCTCTAAGAAGCTGGGACGGGAGGCAATGGTTTATTTGAGAGAACTGTATTTCACTTACAGTGGAGCTAAGCTTCCTATTCAGATTCAAGTTAATTTATTTAAACTTTATTGTATGTTTCATTAACCATTGAAAGGGTCAGGACGCATAGGGATTTTGCCTTCCACAGTCAAATACCAACAGATCTTATTATATTCCAGCTTGAGAAAAACTCCTACATGCGAAGTGACAAAAGTAAGAAACAAGAAAAGATGAACATTTATTATTATGACCACTGTTTGTAATTTTCCAAGCTACAATCTTATTTTTTCCCATTGTTTTGTTTTACCATGTTGTTTCTCATCAACTTAGGTTTATATTTTATTAGTGAGTGGGCAAAACCCTTCAATTTCATGTGAATCCTACCTTCTAGTGCCTTCCATTGTGTGACCGTGGACACTTTAACCTTGTGAATCAAGCTATTACCGCTAATTAGATAAAAGTCTGTTCTGGTATCTTCAAACAATAAAAGGCAACTTACATTTGCTGACAGCTGAGATGTGAGGGTAGCAACTTTCTCCTGGGATGCAACCAGTTCTCTCCGTAGCTTATGGATTTGCTGTGCAATTAAAAAGTCCAATGAACTAAATGATCCATTACAATGAAGATTTTGGTACAAGAGAGCAAGTACAGTAACCAGAGGCGAATCAGTAACAAGTCCTTCTAGAGGGTGAACATTAGCTGTGTTGTAGCTTCCTAATGCTACTTATCAAGAGAGGAATGGATTTCTAACTTTAATATTGGGACCCAGATCTGCTCATCAAATTATTCTACTGACTCTACTTATAAGTCCTGAAGGACTGATGAAATAGTTCGCTGTCTCTATGTCTCCTCCTTCTAAAACAATATTGTGATTAAAACTCAGGCATAAATAATCTTTAAAAATTCATATAGACTATCTACATACTCTTCTTAATTTTTTATGAAAATGACTTGCCACATGATTTCTTTGAAAAATCTCACTTTTTTCAACATACATTTTAGTTTTCTATATTTTATAAGTTTTTCAAAAATTATAGACTATTTTAATAATACAGAAGACCGGGATTTAAATACTTAATGAGTCTATATTTGAAAAATAAATATTTTCTTTTTTGAGACAGGACATCATCATGTAGTCCAGGTTGTCCTCAAACTTGTGATTTTCCTGCCTCAGGTTCTGGAGTGTATGAATTATGAGCATATATTACTATCCAGAATACAAAGTAATTTTATGGAATGGAACTTTAATGGTGAATGGATAATTTATAGCTAATGCTTATTAGAATACCTTCATCCAGTGACCTATTACTAGCTCTGAGCAGAAATGTTTTGTAGGTATCCAAAGTATAAACTATGGGGGGAAATTATGAATATCATACAATTCACTAAATAAACCAACAGTATAAATATTCTTAAATGGTTTTTTACTAATTTTTACTTTAATAACACAGACACATCAATATCATATCATATTATGCATTTCAGTCAGTCATATCCCATGTTGACAGGAAATGTAAACAGTGATTAAAATGATGAGATATTTGCAAGCATATGAAAATTGCTTCTGCAAGTGCATTTCTGGTCTCAAGAGAATCCAGTCCTTTATATGCCAAGTATTCTACATAGATGTATCTCTTAACTCCTAAAAAACAAGTTCTTATTCTTGGAGCTGGACAATTTGAATGCTCTAAGTGTGAAAGGACATTTTGGAATGGGCCATTAAATGTCTTTTTCCCTTCTATACAATACATTTTTATTTTGGAAAAGAAATAGTAATCAGTACTGATGGAGTGAGCAAAAGGAGTGATATTTATCTCAATACAGAAGTAGGAAACAATTATACAATTTCTCTTCCAATTGCCAGAAGAGGGAAGTAATCATTAATATTATCCTGCTCCAAAACTTGTGACCTCTAACAGTGATGTGCCCTTATACAGTTTCACCAAGTGTGGTTTTCTGTTATTTCTTATTTTTTTAAATGGAGATCTCAGTCCTGATGAATATTTGTGTTACTTTCTTTTTTTTTCTTGATTTTTATTGAGCTCTACATTTTTCTCTGCTCTCCTCCCTGCTTTTCCCCTCCCCTTCAACCCTCTCCCAAGGTCCCCATGTTACCAATTTACTCAGGAGATCTTGTCTTTTTCTACTACCCATGTAGATTAGATCTATGTATGTCTCTCATAGGGTCATCATTGTTGTCTAGGTTCTTTGGGATTGTGATTACTTTCATGTAATGATACATTTAACCCCAGTAAGCAAAGCCTATTTTATCTTTCAGACAAATACAAACAGAAAGAGGCTTTCTCACCTTACACCTTTATTATATAATTCTAATTCCTGTAGCATGTAACCCAGAAAACTATAAAGCAATGTATGGTACCTTTTTGAAAGCCCATGACCTCCTACGAGCATCATAACAAAAGGAGAATTGGATAGCTACTACTAAGGCAAACAGACATTGCTGAATTTCCAAACCTCAGTACTGCTTCATGACCAACTGTAAGTCTTGCCATGTCTATGTGATGTAAAAAGATAGTTTCAGTTGAAAAAATTGTGTGTGCATGTGTGTGTGTATGTGTATGCGATCAATATGTACTCTCAGTAGTTTTGAACATATTTTGGAATAAATTTTAAATCTAAACATTTATGAAATGGGCTCAGTCCGAATGACGTCCTCTGCAAGGTCATTTTCGAGATGTTTATCTTATCAGCATCAGTGTAAACCTTTGAGAATTGGTACTACACCCCGGAGAAAGCTTAAGATTTACTTTTAAGTTGTGTGCTTGTGTGTATGCCCATGTATGTGCGTGTGATTTGGAGTTCCCTCAGAAGTCAGAAGAAGGAGCCACATCCCTGAGAGCGGGAGCTACAGATGTTTGTGAGTCTCTAGAGCTGGGCGCTGAGACCTTCTGCAGGGGCAGCACACTCTTCAGGGCGGAGTCATCTCAACAGCCTCCATGAATGAAGTCTTAATTAAGTCACACTGCTCTCATAGCCTAGAAACCATTTTTTTAAAAAAATTTTTAACCTTCTCTCCAAAAAGAAGGTTGATTTTTTTATATGACTGCAAGCAAGCCAGTATAGATTTGTGAAATGTATCCCCCTTACAGAAAAAGGTAATTCTAGAGACGGCACAGTCATGCCATACAGAGATAGGCAGGGATGTGGTCCTTGTATGGAGAAGGCCCTGTGCCTTGTACAGTTAGATTAATCCTAAACAGTGTGTCAGGCAGTAAGAAGAGGACAGGGAAATGTTCTATTTTAAAGCTCAATTCACTAATGAATGAATGAGTGCCGGCTACTATAGATAACGTAATAGTCGTTATCTGTAATGGCATAGTGGACAGAAAAAGAGAGGAAAGTTCGCTGCTAGAACTTACTTTCATTTTCCCTAAGAGTCAACATGTGAGACCACAGATCAACTTCTAGAAGTCCTATTGTTATGCTGCTGCATCAAGCACCCTCTAGTGGCAATAAAAACTGAATTCATCCTAAAGTAAAGCTGGTTTTCAAATAATAAAATGGTACAGAATTTTACCTCTGAATGAGCCTTTTCTTCAGCCTGTAAAAACAGAGATTTTAATTAAAAAATTAAGGTCAACTTACTGTATATGTATAAATGAATAAGCTATTTGAACATGTATTTACAACTTTTATGCTCTAACATAAGAGTAAAACACAAGACTGTTTAGCTAATATAATAAAACAACATACTATAGAAATAAAATGGACAGTTTTATATGACGCAAAGTACTTTACACTGGAAGTAATAGATTTATAACATACCTCAAGACAATGAAACAGTTTTTGATCTACAGAGACCACAAAAACTCATCATAAACTTATACTCTAAATATATGGATGTGTGGGAACATGAAATGTTGTTTTATATATTAGACTCCGTGAAATTATATAAATCTTTAGCTAAGATTTAGAGAAAAGTTTATCTTCTGATTTATGTATTATGAAAATGACAAATGGAGTTGAAGAGGAAATGCTGGCCATTCTTGATAATAATAGTAAGTAGAGGATACTAATTCCTACTTGCTTTCTTTTCCTTAGTGACTATTAAGTTTATTGGTAGACAGACACTCAGCTAAACAACAAGATACTTTGTTTTAAAGTGGCAATAAATAAGGCAGCCAAATAACCACAGCTGTGCAGCTCATGGGAATGAGAATTGCTGTACAACATGGCCGAATGCTTTGTGCTTCTATGCAGAAATTCCTAGGTCTTTTTTCCATCTTCATGCTGGGGCTAAAAACTCCAGCAAGTGGGCTATATGCGCCATTCCCCTTGGGAACCTGCTCCAGTCTGGGAAGAACTGGAGGATGTGTAATGTTGCTGAACAAAATGACTCTCTGCCTGCTGCCACATGCTGAAAAAGGCTGCAAAACAGTCTTGTCACCTGTGGCTGCTTTGGGGACATTTTGTGATGACCTGATACATGGTTTTGGTCTGTTTTCTAGACGCAAGAAAACACATGCACACACACACAGACACATACAGACATGCACATATACATACACACACATACAAACATACATACAAAATGTAGATAACACAATTGCCTAGGTATATTTTATTCACAAGCATTTCTTTTAACCTGAATTTCATGCTTTTTAAAAAAAATCTACCTCTGAAAAGTGTCAGCATGTATGTTAAGATATTTGCTGTGTGCTAACTATAAAGACTTTTACTGTCTTCATAAGTAAACTATGTATTTAAAAACAATATTAACATTTGCCTTGGTAATTTTTAAAACTCAATTTTAGCCTTTAAGATACTTATTTTTTTGTTTTCTTTTTTTTCTATTTTTATGGTTTATTTGACTTTATTCTATGTGCATTGGTGTGAAGGTGTCAGATCCCCTGCAACTGGATCTTCAGACAGTTGTGAGCTGCCATGTGGGTGCTGGGAATCGAACCTGGGTCCTCCGGAAGAGCTGTCAGTGCTCTTAACCACTGAGCCATCTCTCCAGCCCCAAGATATTTATTTTTTAAATTCTACTAATTTAAAGTTATTAAATCTGGTTTGATATTCAGATATGCAGTACCAGCAAAGGATGTTCAGTCAGTAACTCAATTAAGCCTTATTCATGATTTTCTTTGTTCGACTACATAATACTTTATACATTCATTATTGGTTTACTATGGTTGCATTCTGCCTTTAGACTTATTCAAATTGCATTAAAATTATAAAGACTCAATAAATAATTGATGTGATTTTTTTAAAAAAGGATCTACTTTATTTAGAAGACACAAAATATGATCATCACATCACATTTTCATTAAAATAACTCCAAGTTACAGGTGTTAGTTACATATTAATGTGCCGCATGGCATGAATCTTCTCAGGGCTGAGTTTTCAAGACTTTTGTTTTCTTTAATCACTGCCTTGTTTTCATATTCCATGGTTGTTTTTAACCAGTAATACCCATTACCATAAAAATGGAGCAATGACACAAGTATAATATTCTATCTCCGCCAGTGGCTTAGATCTGGGATTAATGATATTATGGTGAAGTTTGATTGCATGATATTTTTAGTGAGTTTGTTAGAGCAAGACTAGCACATTGAAGGACAGGAAATAACATAAAGTATTCCGCCTAAGTAAAAATACCAATTGATTTCTGTATTTCTCAAGCCAGTTAAGTTTATTATCAATAATCACTCTTAGCATTGCTTTTGTGTTAAACAATTTGTAAAGGTCATGCATAAGGATGAATCAGGGAACTTCTTCCCATGTAATCAGTGGAAATTAGGATATAAACACAGAATGGGATCAATAAACAGTTCATATTATATCAATGAAAAATTATACTGCAGGAATCAACAATGTAAAAGTTTAACAGTATCATACATATAAAAATTAAAAGAATCAACATATTAAAGTTAATAATCACACAGCCCTCTACGCTACCCTTTGTTTTGTATTTTAGCAGATATAAGTATTAAGAAATACAACAATGATGATCAGCAACAGAAACAACTTCAATGTAAGGGAGAAAAGAGCAGGTGGCAGAGGTGGTTGTTCATCTGAAAGCCTAAAAAGGACTGCAAATGAGGAGAGATTCACCTGAGAGTCGCTGGATATTTCCATTATTATCATTAAGATAGGGTCTCTCTATTTAGCCTTAGTGGTCCTGAAACTTGCTATTTAGGCCAGGCTACCCTTGAATTCACAGAAATCTGCCTGGCTCTGCCTCCTGAGTGCTGAAACTAAAGGCATGCACCACTGTATCTGGCCTTAAAAAAACCAAAACACAAAACAGAATTTAGAAATTTACACTGTTTTGACAAAATCCACAGACTGTACAGTGGGTGTGGATCTTAAAATAAGCACACAGATTTCAAGCTTCTAGAAGTGACTCCTTGGGTGATGACAACAGGCCTGTGACTTCCAGCTTGCAAAGACCTTATGGGGTGGAAGTCAGCTCTTAGAGCAATAGCCCATGAACATTTGGCAACTTGCCTGCCATATATAATCATTGCTAACTGAATTAGGTTTAAATGAAAATCTATTCAGTCGTCCCCTAGCATCCCTAGGATGGTATAATGTTAATTATAAGTGGCTGTTTCAGCTCATAGTGTGAAAAGCATGTCCATCAGTGGATTCTGCCATGTAGGTAGAAGAGGGTGTCAGATCCCCTGGAATTGGAATTACAGATGGTTTTAAACCACCACGTGAGTACTCAGAGTTTTAACCCAAGTCTTCTGCAAGAGCATCAAGTGTTCCGAACCATCATGTCATCTCTCCAGGCCCCATGTAATTCTTTGAACAAACTATTTCTCATTTATGCCTTCTTATTGTCATAGTTTGCCTTCCCATCCCTACCATTCTATCATTTAAAACCCTTTATTGCTGAACTATTGGCTACTGATAGATTCTGGAGGAAGATTCTATTTAGTGTGTACGTACTGCTAAGTCCACCAGGCTTCAACTGATAGCTCCAAAACCATGGTCACATAGATTGCCATGGTTAAACTCAGTTGATCATGAAACAAAATGAATAGACATGAATGGGAAAGAAATATTAGTGAGAGAGAAGGCTTCTGGACAGGAGGGTAGGGAGATAGAAAAGAGTATAGTGATAGGAGAATATAGGAATAAATTTGATAAATCAAATTAGTTTATAAATAATAGATTATAAAATCTATCCTCTTGCTGTTATTTTAATTAGCATGTCTCAACTCTGCATAGTAAGGGGGTTCAGTCTTATGCATTATGTGTTGAAACAACACAATCTGCCTTTTTGTGCTAATTCAGTCTTTTTTGTTTGTTTGTTTGTTTGTTTGTTTTCGAGAAAGGTTTTCTCGGTGTTGCTTTGGAGTCAGTCCTGGAACTAGCTCTTGTAGACCAGGCTGGCCTCGAACTCACAGAGATCTGCCTGCCTCCTGAGTGCTGGGATTAAAGGCGTGTGCCACCACCGCCTGGCTAAGCATAAAACTTGTACTATGTAAATGGAACAGCTTCTAAGCACACTTGTTCATTCAAATGGAGACTGAGAAGAAACAAGTAGTCTCCAGACGCACTGCAAATAATCAATAGATTAGCATCTTTCATAAGATATGTTCGTTCGTTTATTTGTTTGCTTTTCTAGAGAAAAAGACACAGAAAACCGAAAACCACATGTCTAGTTCTAGGTCCCTATTTTACTAGACAACTGCTATATAAATGTCAGTTTATCGCAAAGGCAGGAAAAGAAAAGGACCAGACTTACCGTAGAGTAAAGAGAAGACGTGCTAGACACCAATGACAGGGAAGAGCCATGGACTGGAGAAAATAAGAACATGGTTAAAGCAGTGAAGTCCACATGTAAAATCAGACATCTACTGAACACATAAAGATCAGTTGGCTAGAGATGTAAAATAACCACAGAAAAGGACCTGGTTATGAAATTAGTTGACTGGGAAACTTTTAGAGATTTAATATTTAATATTCCAAGGTCATCTACGTGCTAGCAGTAGTCACCAAGTTACAGAGAGAAGCAGGGGTCATGAGGCCCACCACATGTGTACATTGGAAGCTGCAGAATATTCCCATACGAGATGAACAGAAAGCTACAATCTCCTTAAAGACTTTCAGATCTCATTTACTGAATTTCATTCTCCTAACATACAGATTCAGGTTCATTCAGAATTTTTCTCTAAATATTTTCAAGGAAGTAAGTACTTGATTCAATTTGGTATTTCCTTTTTGTGATGAATTGATTGTGCTATTTGAAATGAGGGAATCAATTCTTTATGAATTTTAGTAATATAAAAACATTCCCACTTCAAGATAAAGATGAGGGTGAAAATTTCATTCAGGTTCATTGATATAATCAAATACACTGTCATCACAATTGAAGATAAGTCATTACTTCGGGACTTAAAATGCATTAAACTGAAAAGGTGGGTAAAATTATGCTTAATTATATTTGTAGGTAAGTTCTTCCTTTTTTCCATATGGAACAGTGCTGTTGTTGCTTTTAATTCACCCCTTAAATAAATAAACATTAGCTGAACACATATAATGTCTGACACCATTGCAAGATTCTGGGATCACACATAAATGAAATACAACCCTGAGTGTTCAAAATGAAGCCAAAAGGCATAATGAAAATGACAACTACAAGAGAGGAATCAGCAGTCTTTTGAGATCACCTGGGTAGTTCAAGGGCAGAGGGCAATGACTCTAAGCTGGTTTGCAGAGAGCTGTGGAAGCTACCTTGGATAGTGCCAACCCAGGTGGCAACAAGAGGATGAAGTTTGAGAGAGAGAAAAAGAAGCATCTTTTCATTTTTTACTTTTGATGTGTGTGTGTATGTGTGTGTGTGAGAGAGAGAGAGTGTGTATGCATGTGTGTGGTATTGGATAGTATGTATACATAAGATCAGTTCTTGCGCAAGCATTTATGCTAGTGACCAGTGCAGGGTGTCAGCTCGCTTGCTCTGTTACTCTCCTCCTCATGTGATGAGAAGGATTCCCTGCTGAAGCGAAACTTGCTGTTTTTGACTAGTTGGCTTGCTCAGGGAGTTCTGGGTATCTTCCTGTCTATGCCTCCCAGTGCTAAGCTTACATGAGTGCACAACAACAGTTGGCTTTTTACACGGGTATTGGGGTTTCAATTTAGGTCACCGCACCTGAAAAGCCACCATTCTTACCCATTGGTCCAACTCCTTGGTGACAGAAGAGTCACTTTACAAGTATTTATTAGGATATAGATGTTTGTGAAGGGGGACAAAATAACCTCTAGGGCTTGAGAAAATGCTATTACTTCATCAAGTGTGCAAAGTATTACTCTTTGAGTCATTTATCTTCTGAAGAGACCCATTCTTTCAATGTCTACATAACTCTTTAATAATGCTGAGACAAATGACTAGAGTTAGCCTGGAGTACCAGAAGGAAGACAATGGCTCAAAAGAGCCCATTGTTATTCTTTGCTTGACACTTTTTTTTGGTAGACCTATGACTTCACAGCTTGTGGCTTAGTTTTCTCATCTGTAACTGTGGGCATTGAGCAAGAATTCAATCCATTTCAAGACTGCCTTCATTCTAGATCACGATTTAAGCAGGCCCTGAAGGATTAGCATTCAATGCATGGGAATGAAAGAGTTTATTTTGCCCACTAAGGTTAGCTTTAAGTAATTCACATTATTTAAATTTTATACACTGGATGCCAAATTTCCTGGCAATGGACATCATCCTACTTGTACATGAGGTGCTCTAGAGAGCCATCCGTATGTTTAGCAGAGTACAGGTTTAAGAGGTTTCTGTGCAAGTGCATGACACTAGCACTTCACAAAGACAAGGGCCTAACATTTGAGATTAGAGGGTTTGAACTACGCTGTGCCATCAGCTGGCCACCATTTGTAACAGGGAGCTCAATGGTTTCTATATTATTCCCTAAGGCAGTGGCCAGGGTGGGCAGGTGAGTTAGTGCTAACACACTACATTTACAGTAGTGACCTGGAGTCATAACGTAGATACATGACGTAAGAAGATACAATGGGCAAAGAAGGAAGAGATACACTGATGCCCATGTCATCTACATGAGAAATGTACAAAGTGAATGGAACAGAAACTAGAGCTCACAAAGCTAAGACACTTCCCTGAGTTCAGCCTATAAAGAACTGTTGGCTAAAGGCTTACTTTCGGGCGTGTTTCAAGTTTAGGGCCTTTGTATCATGCACAGTTACTAAATGGCGGCTTTTATGTTTGATTTTCCTGTGGTCACGTTGGATTTTTATGCTTAGTTTGGTTTTATCCTCAACTGACATGCTTTATGATGTACGTGCCATATGCCTTCTTCACGGGTAATTAAAAATGTTTCATTAAATTAAAGGAAAATTTCGTAAATTAGAGTTAAGTCTTATATAATATGTACACACGGGAAAATATGTACACTTGAGCATGTATGTAGCTTCCTGAGATTTTTGCATGGACTTATGTAGAGCATTCATGTAAAATTTTATAATAAAGTGACCTTTATGAGGCTAGATATAAATTTTATTATAGTTGGAAAAATATGACCTGTATTGGAAAATGCAGGTAAAATATAAATTCTAAAATGGTACAGTAGCTAATAGCACATAGACCTGAGAATAAAAGTTAGCAACATAAGATAATCTCTTTATGACTTACATATCTTTATAGCTCTTTAATAAAGGTTTCAAATAAAATGTTTGTTTTAATATGTGACACACATGTTAAGGTTCCCTAAAGCTCTATGTCTATCTGTAGGAGAGCATTAGATTTACCCAGACCATTCTATAGTCAAGCACCAATATTTAAAAGAAACTGACACACTTTGTAATATATAAAGAAATAGTAAAGTATTTTCAAGCTTTAGCAAACCTAAAGTGAGAATTAGCCCATTGATTCATCTCCTCCTTGAGAATCCTTAGGCTATGGATAATGAAACAAGTTTCCTTTCAGACTTATATGAAATAACATTATTCCTATCTTCCCCCATTCCTCTCCTTATTACCTTCCTCCAAGCTGTCTCTGAATGAACCTGAATGGCTGATAGCACGTGGCCTTTCCTCCAGAGATGTGGCACTACCACAAAGCTGGGCGTCATCATAGAGGTCGAAGGAGGAGTCTTGGGCAGGGATGCTGTTGGAGCGCATCATACTGGGTCCAGGAAGGTTAAATTGAGATAGGTTGGTGGGACTCACTGGAAAACAAGGAGCAGAGGCTCAGGGATTTGGGCAGGGAAGATAATGGGCTAAAATAAAGGAAAAACAATGCCAATTCTTGTAAAAGTATGCATGTTAGGAACTCTCAGTTTTAGGGAGGTAGAGATTCCACCTGAGAAACATCAGTAACAGGAAGTTTGAATCTTCCCCCCTCAAGCACTCTCATGGTAATAATCTTGCCAATTTCTAAGGCAACAGCAATCACCAACAACAAGTCACCTTGGCTGTTTGTGTTAGAGCTATAACAACAGAAAACAATGAATTTATTTTTGGTAAGTGATAAAGAAAACACTGGCTCTCCCAAGGCAACAGGCTTCTTTTCTGGAGAATAATCATTACTTTAATAGAAAATCATAATGGAAAAGAAAGTAAAATATAAAAAGAAAAATCTAATCTCCACAGGAACAGCTCTGTATGTATTTCTAGGCAAAATAAACTATATTGATGTGAGTTTATTAGAACAAGGTCATAAAGAAGAATAAAAAGCATTTTCTTTAAATAAAGTACATATGGTGTCTAGTCTTTTAGAAAGGGAATCATAAAAAAGACATTTTCTGCTGAGTCTGAGATGAAAATATCAGAAGGAGGTTGTCAAGACAAACATATTTCAAAGAAGTATCTTAAGTGCACAGTTTCAAATAAGATTCTGTCAGTTGTCTAGTGCCTTAGAACTCTTATAGTAGCCTAAAAAAGAAAAAAAAACAGATATGGCTGATTAAGTAAACAATTCAGTCATAAAACACCACATTTTAAAACTTGGTATAGGATTGAGGCAGAAAATAGAGAAACAACCATCGTGAATTTGTCGTATTGAACTTCCTCCCATTTAAGAAAAGTAAATTTGTTATTGCTATATAAGGAGCAAGCCAGAATCTATAATAGAAACTGCTATAAGCTATAAAGAAAACTGCTGAGCACTCTTAGAACACAGGAAACCATATAAGCAATGCTGAATTGAATTGGTTTGAGTTTTTAAAACCTGCTCTATTTTTTGACACAAGACACATATTACTACAATGACTTGTTCTCATGAGAGAGTTAAATTGCAAGCTAGACCCTGAAATAAGCAAAACTGTGCATCTATTGTTTACAAGAAACTATGCCTGATATTTCACAACGTTAACTGAAATATGACACAGAAACAACCCTCTACTAGTTATGCATTGGAGTTAAATAAAATGGAGACAAAGAATCAAGTGTAGAAATATAATCAAAAAGGAATAAACTACGTATTTGTAAAGTATAAAACTGGAAGAAAGAAGATAATTCAAGGACAGAAGGAAGTAAATTATAAAATGAGAGAAACAGAGAAAGAGAGGAAGGAGAGAACAAGAGACTGAGAGAAAGACAATAGGATGGAGAAGAAGAATGAGATATTTTTAGGGGGGTTATTCTTTGAGTCCATAGCAGTGTTCATTAGTTCTAGATTATTGTGGTTTCTGATAAGAGGCATTAAGCTTGCAATCGGTCATTCAGAACCAGAATGCTTATGTTTGAAATACTGAGGAGGGGTCCATTAAACTGTTCAGTGTCTACATCATGAAATGACTCTTGTAAAGATGGTGTTCAACCTGTTTACATGTGCATCACTATAATATTTACACCAGCACTTAAAAGGACATTTGTTAACTGTTTTTTGGTCACTAAAATGAACACAGGAATATCCATCCAAGTGCTCTTTGTATACTTCCAAATATACCATTTTACCCACTCCTGATAAAATAATGATGAAATGTTGCAGAATATTTGTTTACGTTTTGTGAAGATGTGTCACTGTGACTGGTTTAATAAAGAGCTTAATGGCCAATAGGTAGGCAGGAGAGAATAGGCAGGATTCCCTGGAGAGAGAGAACTCTGGGAAGAAGAGTGTCCAGTGAGATGTGAATCAAGTGGGACATACAGTACATAGGAGAGATAAATAGGCCATGTGGTGAAATGTAAATTAATAAAAACAGGTTAATTAGTTACAAGGGCTAGTTTGGAAAAAGCCTAAGCTAAGGCCAAGCTTCCATAATTAAAAATAAGTCTCTGTGCTATTATTTACAGGATGGTGGTCCAAGATAGTTTGAAAAGAAAGCTAACTATAATGAAAGTTAAAAAAACTTTACAGGAAGTAGATGAATTTGCAAGGAATATTGATTATTTTCCATTAGGAAATATACCAACAATACTTAAGAATGTTCAATTATAGTATTGATGAAAGGTTTGCTGTTTTTATAGTTGAACTGGAAGAGAAACATAACATGGTATCTGATTTCAAAACTGCCCACTGGGGGGGGAAGAAACCAAAGTGGAGAAAAGCAACACAAAGTGCTGCGAGACAATGGCCTGTACGCTGTCATTTATGCTTTAAATAAATGCTGATTGGCCAGTAGCCAGGCAGGAAGTAGAGGCGGGGCAACAAGAATTCTAGGAAGAGGAAAGTCCTAGTCTGCAGTTGTGATGCAGCCACAAAAGAAGTAAGCTGTGACTGCTTGCCGAATAAGGTACCGTGCCACGTGGCTAACACAGACAAGAATAATGAGCTAATATAAGTTATAAGAGTTAATAAGAAATCTGGGAGCTACTGGGTCAATCAGTTTATGATTAATGTATACCTCTGTGTGATTTCTTTGGGACTTAACAACTGTGGGACCAGGTGGGACAGAAACTTCAGCCAACAACAAAGTTTTTTTTATTGTTGTTGTTTTGCTTTGTTTGTTTTGTAATAGAATACAAAAAAGCACTAGAGTGGTTATACTGATGCTTTAAAAAAAAGTTTAACTCAATCATCTAACTTGGCAAAATAACCCAATATTACTTTAAGAATCTGATGAAAATAATGAAAGACGACATGACCTCTAAGATCTGCACAAAGGCAGGAATCACAGAGCCATGTCTGAATAGAAGAGAAATACAGAGGGCAATCTGTTAATAAAAGAAGGTGACTGACCTCTCCCCAAGTCAAACACACAGAGTAAAACTATTGATTTTATGACTATTATATGTTTGATGATTAGGAGAACAGGAATCAAGGGAAAACTGACTGGGATTTATGCATATACTAATGACTGAGCTATCTGATCAACTTCTGGGCCAGGCTTTTAAATAACTTTAAGACAGTCCACACCCTTGCTTCTATAGTGAGATATTAATCAATGGATTTATGACATTGTTTAAAATAAGAAAATCTTAAATAACCTAAATCTAAAGTTTTATGTGAAATCTAATTAAGGTTCACAATTGAAAATTCCAAAATTAAAAAAAAAATTCCAGAAGAATAAAGTTCTAAAATATGTGCCCAAATTTAAATAGTTGAAATAGTTTCTGTCAGGTTGAGTTTAGAATACTATAAAACTTTACTATGTGGGTGGCCGAATCATATGTGTTTTTACTATGGGAGTCTCTTCTTCAGTACATATGGCATGGTTCACTCTGAATATGCTGAAGGGTGAGTGAGGGGAATGGGATTCTGATGTGCCTACCAAGCAGCACTTCTGCAAGGCCTGATGTGCACTACTGAGAAAGTGTCCATGACTCGACGTGATGACACCTGAGGCAAGATAGAACATACACCTAAGACCATTCACTTTTCTCACATTGACCCTCGTTCCTCCTGACTCCACCCTCCCGAGTGTTGAGGTTACTGAAGCTACAAAGCTTCCACATTTTGTCCAACTGCCTTTTCCTTTCATCTATTAAAAATGTGTAAATACTTAAAAAGTTTAGAAATATTACTTAAAAATTCAAATACAACAAATATTAAAATATAAGATTCCCTAAATTTTATTTCATTCTCAGTATACTGCACCAATCACTGCTAAAGCATGGTTTGTATGTAGTCCTTGAATGGTAACTATAACTAGAAACAATGGGTCCTTAAAGTTCTTCAGAAATGTTCTGTTATCAGTAGAAGGACAATTCTTTCACGATGTGTTTAAACTCTTAAAAACTGTAATAAAATATAATCTTAAACCATCAATTTTTAAACATCTGTAAACATAGGAATATTGTCTTCAGGTAACACATTAATTTAAATTTTGCAAACTTCAAAATATATCTCTATACAAATGTTTGACATTCTTGGTAGAGAAGCCTTAATTCAAATGTCATAGTTGTATTCTTATATTTTTGATTGTGAGTCTAGACTTTAACAGCTGAGCCATCTCTCCAGCCCCAGAGATGTATTCTGTATTTATATGATGACATTTTGACTTACATTCACATTAAATAATCTAGCCACTAGTTTGGAATTATATTGAGTTAAATGTAGGTAAAATTAACAGCTGTTCTTTCATAGCATGAGATATACTTTCTTTAAAAATGTTTCATTTCAGTGTCTTAAGTTTTCATGTATTACATGGCCTTCCCATTCATGATATCAATCTTTCTTTGTAAGGTGACCTACCTATTATATATCTGTTCAGCTAAGTTTTAATGGCTACCTCAAGGCCAGACAATAAAAATTAGGGAGGTGTTATGTTTTATCCAAGAATAATGGAGTAGAAGGATTTATTTAGAATATCAAGTGTA
The DNA here is from genome assembly GCA_004026605.1 of Ondatra zibethicus. Lineage (NCBI taxonomy): Eukaryota > Metazoa > Chordata > Mammalia > Rodentia > Cricetidae > Ondatra > Ondatra zibethicus. The sequence continues at coordinate 20,338 of PVIU01003389.1, read as the reverse complement.
GGAAAAGTAGCATAAATATTCAGCTAAATAATTAGTATCAATTAATAAAAACTTGATAGGACACAGGAGGTATTTAGGAAGTCTACAGTGTTTTGGGTAATCTGGGTTTATATTTCAGATGGTCCATTATCTGTGGTTAGGCTTTACATCCTTGAGACCCTACCAAAATATTTTTGAATTTAAAAAAATGTTTCAGTGTTAGATTTTTACTGTTTCATAATTATGCACCAAATTAAAAAGAAGATATATATCTTTTGCCATTATGGGGCAAAGAAGTATTATTATGGGCAGCTGCAGCAACAAGTATTGATGTTCATACCATTCAGTAGCTCACATGCAACTGTGGTAAAGATTATTGTTTATGTCTTAAAAGTTCTAGCAGTTATAGTAGGAAGAAATGAAATATGAAAGATTTAGCCTTGAGTCCTTTGGGGTTCAAAGTTGAAAAGTTCAAATTGTTCACTTGTGAATGGTCTGTGGTGACATCTAAAAACCATTTTTTCCTCAGCTGTAAAACATAAAATAAGGAGACTACTTCATATATGACTCGACAGATGAATCAATTTTAAAATATTTATTAATAATAACAACAATAATGTGCACATGTGCTGTGGGACAATGGTCTTGTACCGTGTAAAGATTTTTCTCTTGTACTTGTTTAATAAAATGCTGACTGACCAGTAGCCAGGCAGGAAGTATAGGTGGGGAGAACAGGCAAAAAGTATAGGGCAATCAGAACAGGAGAATTCTGGGAAGAGGAAAAGCTTAGTCTGCAGTTGTAACCAGATGCAGAGGAAGCAAGATGAGAATGCCTCGCTGATAAAAGGTACCAAGCCACATTATTGACACAGACAAGAATTATGGGTTAATTTAGGAGGAAAGAGTTAATAAGAATCCTGAGCTGATAGGCCAACCGCTTTATGATTAATGTAGGCCTCTGTGTGTTTCTTTGGGACAGAACAGTTGAGGGACCTGTCGGGACACTGTCAGCACACATGTGTCTATGTGCAGTTGTGTGTACTGTGAGCACAGATGCTAAAGAGTCTGGAAGCACTACATCCCCGTGGAACTAGAGTTACAGGAGGTTGTAATTTGCCCTATGTGGATGCTGGGAACCAAATTTGAAACCTTTGGAAAAGCAGTATCAGCTCTTAATGGTCAAGCCACCTTTCCAGTCCAAGAAATTAATTTTTTACATCATCACTGAGTCTTTTAAATGAGAACTGACATGCTTAGACATGTTTTATTGTTTCCTCAATCTTCTCTATTTCTGTGACATTTACATAAATGACTACACTTCCCACAAATGACACTAATGCCTAAAACAGTCATTTATTTTTCAATGTAGTCCTCTAAAACTGTCCATAGGATGCTTGCTGTCTTCAGTGACATATTATGCATGATAAGGAGCATTTTGATTTCAATAATGTTTCAAGAAATTATCTTGTAGTCATATAATTGCATATTATTTTCAGACTAATTATTTCTATATTCTATCTGTCTCCACAAAGACCATTAATTTTGTTCAGCAACACCATAAACTAAGATGACTTACTGAATGTCAATAAGGACTTTGGGATAGAATGGAGAGGGTGCTGTGCTTGAGGTCAGGCATTTTGTGATTTTTCCCCACATCTGATACTTACAGTGATCTGTTTTGTGCAGTTCAGATTTAGCTCACAAAACAACAATAATTCTAGTTATAATATATTTTCAACACTAAGCATTTCTTATAAAAATAAGTGATACAATATTTGGAAATTATTCTGTGTACTGTAAACAACATGCTGAGGTTCTCTCTCTTTCTTTCCTTCTCTATGGAAACACACCAATATTTCCACATGACGAGGTTGTGAAAGGAGTAGAAGAGGATTGACGATTTAGAATATTTTACCCAAGTTGGAAAAGTGGTATTTTCCTGTGGTTGAAGACGACATGGCAGAAGGGGAGACCAGCGGTGACTGGTTGCCGGTATCCTGCAGCCCTCCAGTGGAATGGGAACGTAGCCACTCTTTGCCTTCTTCCTGGTTGGCCTGCCGAGATGATGGGGTGTATCTGCAAAACAGCACAGCTGAGATGCTTGAGCACAGTTACAAGGGCAAGACAACATCAGGACACGAAAACAATCGGGGGGGGGGGAGTGAAGCTCACTATTCATACTGAATGGCAGTCACAAACAGATCGGATCTAGCGACAATCGCTCTGTCCCTCCAGATGATTTGGCACCATCTGTTTGATCCCACAGGGAAAATAAATAGAGACACGTGAGGAGAAAATGATGCTTCCACGAGATATGGACTGGAAAGTCATAAGCAACGAGGAGACAGTCAAGTTAACAGAGAAGGACCCCAAACCACTGTGTTTGGGGGGCAGGGGAAGGTGAGAACAGTGATTCAACATGGTGGACTGCGGTAGGCCAGAAGTCAAGGGAGGCACAGTGACAGTCGCAGGACAGCACAGGAAGTGGGACACACACTGAGAGCTAGGGTCTTCCTTCAGTTCCTTGGTTAAAATGCCACTGTGGCAGCTATCAGGTTCCTAGCGCTGTACTTGTTAGCTCTTTGCTCGGTATCTTTTTCTCAGAAAAAAATAAAAATAGAGCGTAAGACAAGTTCATGGCCATGAATTCAATTCTCATTTTATTTTTATTCTGAATTGAACAACTATTTAGAAATTGGTAAGTGATATTAGATTAACTCGGTTTTATACTGATCTGGCAAATAATTAAACCAGGAAAGCTGAAATTGGGGTTGAGTTTTTATAAAACACAATCTGTAAAATAATACCTTAATTGCCATACCTTCCCTGTGATGATGATTTTTGTATTTACTCCATTTATAGCCTACTTCAGCCTTTCATCCTTACTTGTCACAGGTGTAGACTATGTAGGTTTTGGGGACTATGTAGGTTCTATGGGCATCTGTACATGTATTCATGTCTATAGTATATGTGTATGGGTTGTGTGCCTGCATGCATGTGGAGGTCAGAGGAAGAAATCAGGCATCGTGCTGTATTGTTTTCTGCCTTACTTCTTTGAAACAGAATCACCATAGTCTCACCAAACCTGAGCTAAGCTGCGAACCAGTGATTCTCCTGTCAGTGGTAGAGTTACAGTCCATGGGACTATGCTCAGCTCTTTGTGTGTGTGTTGGGGATTTGAACTCAAGTCCTCATGCTTGTTTAGCAAGCATTTTTAACAACTGAGTCACCTTCCCAGTTGCAATCTTGAGGTTTGGCAAACATATATTTCCAAGGAGAAAAACCTGGAGAAACAATTTTATCTTAATAAGAGAGAAATGACTCAGCATCCTACCACTAGCTCCCCTCATGGAGTTTCTTTTATTTTATAATTGTGATATTCATAATGGAATTCACTTAAGTCAACACCTCCGCACTCATTGGCATCTCTTCCTAAGGAACATCACCACTCTGGCAGCCAGAGAAAGCATCAAGATTAATAGTGACTTCATATTCCAAGTCAGATGCTACACAGCAAACAGATAGGGAAAAGACACAGTACAGAGAGTTTACATGACAACAGAAAGGGGCAGCGGTTATGCTGAGAGAAATATATACCTTAATCCCTTTTTGGGTAGTGTATTTCTGTCAAGCTGCATGCTGTTAAAACAAAGAAAACCCCTAAGGACATAATGCAAACGAAATTTCCAAATCACATACTCAACAAAATTCATTTTCTGAACTACACAAAATAAAACTCTGCTAATACACACTGACTGGAAAAACTAACTAAGTGGCAGGACCTTTGTCGCTGCAATAAACGTGGAATTTCTTTCTATCCTAGTGACATTCAAACTTAATTAGAAAATGAATTGACTCATGTTAGCAGAGCATCTCTGTGGAAGCTGTTGTGCCCTCCTTTTCCTGTGGAGTGGACTAGACTTTTGCTGTGACTTCATCTGCAGGAGTATCATAGGGATGACAATGACACCTGCTGTTAAAGTGACAAGGCCCAATAATAAGACAGGATAAAAAAAATCACATCATAGTTGTATCTTGTCTAGTTAATTTCAATAAAAATAAGGACAGATTTGTTTTCCACTTACATATAAGAAGGAATTTAATATATAATATAAATTCTCTTTAAACAATGTTTCTAGTGTAATTTACTTAAATATATTCCTGAAGTGAAGCTATTTCATCTTTGAGAAATCATTGATTGGGTATTTGAAGGGTTATGTATCACCATTATTTGAACTAATTCTCAGTTTGTCGGACACAGGGATAGAAAGATGTGCCTAAATTAGTGGGAAATGACTAACTGGGATGGAGAAGAGCGGCACACATCTAGAGGCTCCGTTCTAATCGCTAGCATGCAGATTGCCAAAGTGGAAAATGAATATGGACTTGCAGAACTATTGCTTTCTTTGCTGAGAATATCAGATGATCAAAATAAAATACATAGCATGTGCACAATGGGGATGATGTAACACAAATGTAAAACAGACTGACTTCAAGTTGAATCACTTAAAATCAAAGCTAAAATGTTTTCTTCTGCAGGTACTCCATCTGTTGTACTATGCCAATGAGGAATTTGTTCTTGTCATATATTATAATTATAAAATTTCCTAACTAGTGTGAATAATCAAACCAAAAGAATCACATTAAACAAGTAAGAAATCTCTAAATATAAAATGGATTGGGCTATGCATTTATGCGATCATACGTCATTATTTCTTTAAAATATTGTAGAAAAATAGACAACTGTTATTTTTCCCAATGTTATCAGGTTGTATAAAAATTACAGTTCATATGTTCCGGTGAAATAACTCAGAAAACACACTTAGGTTGAGTAATACAGAACATTTCTTATACTCCAGAACAGTGGTTATCAACCTGTGGGTTGAGACACCTTTGGCAAACATCTAGCTCCAAAAATATTTACCTTAGGATTAATAACAGTAGAAGAATTACAGTTATGAAGATGCAACAAAATAAATTTAATGGTTGAGGGTCACCACAACACGAGGAACTGTGTCGCAGGGTCACAGCATTAGAAAGCTTGAAAACCACTGCTCTAGACATTCGAGGCAATATTATGTTGGCATTTCTGCAAAGCTTCAGGAACTGACAACTCCAGTGTCAGCCACGGCTTGGGAGGTAGAGAAGCAGGGGAAGTGGAGATTTCAATCCATGCACTGTTTGTTGAAGGACAACAGTTGTGTGCAACATGGTTGTCAAATTTCACATTTAATGACAAACCAGAAATTTTCAAGGTTTATATTACTTTAAAAATATGCTTTGGGCACAATAAAATAGAATAAAACAAAGCAAACAGGGGCTTTGTTTATAGTTATAGTCATTGAACCACCAGTGACTAGATCTGATGTGCATGGCAAAATGGAAAAAAGTCATTTGTGTTTATTCATTTCCTTACTTTTTAATTTTAATGAAGAATAATTTATATAAAAAATGGAATTAGTACAAAAACCCACTGATTTATTAGCCCTAATATGTGAAGATCAAAGTGTAACAAGAGGAGTCAAGAACTTACACACAAAAACATCTATCATACACATCTCAAATTAATTTAAAAAATCACACCTTGATACACTTTTATACTTTCAATTTAGAAATTAACTGGCCAGTTCTGTCAGGATACGCACATGAGATTTTCTTAAATTTCCTCATATGCACTGTTAAGAGTTAAAATGCACTGTTAGACTTTGCAACTTCCTTCTGAAGAAAGAGTAGACACATGTTTTAAATAAAAAACCAATTCTATCTAGCTATTTGCTGGAAGAAAATTATTATTATCAGTTTTATATGTCATTCTTAAAAAGATAGCCACACTGACATTATATGACTGAATAGTCACTAATACATTTAAAGTATGTTTTAGAAAGTCTTTTATTTATTTATTTATTTATTTATTTATTTATTTATTTATTTATTTATTTATTTATTTATTTATGTTTTTTCAAGTCAGGGTTTTTCTGTGTAACAGCCCTAGCTGTCCTGGAACTAGCTCCTGTAGACCAGGCTGGCCTTGAACTCATAGAGATCCACCTGCCTCTTACTCCTGAGTGCTGGGATTAATGGTATGTGCCACCACTGCCTGGCATCTTTGATTTATTCTAATATCAGTTTAAAATTAGACTATTTCTAATATTGCATAACTATTAAGAGGATTGCTTTAAAATTGTAAATAGCTACATATTTATTGTTGTATTTCTATAGTAGACATTTTTATAGAGGTAAAATGTGCAATGAAGTATTAAAACTGGATTCCACTATAGCTATATAGTGATTTTAATGTGAAGTTTTGATTTGATGATTTATAGGTTACAGTGATGTATTTGACCATGTTTCTTAATGTTTAATGTCTGAAGGCCAACAAATAGGTTGAAATCTATATGATCAGCTTTATGTTTTCATCTTTATAATTTAAAGAATATCTGCATTTTGGAGAATGATTGCTACTAATAAATTGTAACCTGCTTGTTTGATTTAGGTACCAACTCATTGTTTTAATTCCTCTTAAATATACTCTTATAAATCTAGGATATATTATTTAAATAAGACTGTTAATACATTTTTAAATATGATTCTATTTATTTGGCATAAGTTTTATACATGATACGTGATCATGCCTATTTACCTTATAAGTACTGAAACCAGGATCTGAGATATAAATGAAAGTCTAATTTCTTTTGATGGACCATTTAATACCAGTTCTTTTTATGTTGTATGTTCTAACAAAACCTAAAGGGAAGTGGATTTTTTTTTTTTTTTGTAGAATCCAGTTGTCAGGACGCAGGCTTTTTATGAATGGGAAAACATACATTCTGTAATTGCCAGCCCATCACAGTAAGCACTGAGCACCAATGGTTCATTTAGGTCTCAAGTGCTTTAATGCAGTAGAAGAGCCAATTGCATGGCTGTCAGTGTGTACTAAGGTGATGGAACACCTGATTTTGAACTTCACACAGGCAAGAGAATCCAGAAGGTAATAGTTGGAAATAATATATTAACGGACACTTTGAGCATTGTAGAATATGTCTTAATAAGGGATTAACCTTATATTTTAAAATTCCACATATTTCTTAGAGCACAATTGTAGAATCCATTTGAATTTCATCGTTGACAAGGTTTTCATCATCCTAAGGATCTGTGGTGTCTTGAATCTCAAGCCAATCATTAGAAATGTCTTGAGAAGATATCACTCACTGCATGAATGCCTAGTTTATACATTATTCAAATTGCCTACTGACCAAAAAGGCAGGCATTCACGTTAAGAAAATGAGCCAATCGCCCTACTTTAATGATTTCACTCCTTGTCAAATTTGGTAACGAGAGTGAAGGATAAGACTGGTCTTACCAACATGGACTCTAAATTTAAGTTCATTTTTTATGTCACTGCACAGTTGTGCTCACCGTGGAATAAAGGAAATTTAGGAGGGTGGGGTAGTGGGCACAGTGCAGGAAGAAGGGGTTAAGGACTCATGGACGCCTCCGGGGAAGCTCACCTTTCTGAGAGAGTAGATCTCACACTACCCGTTCTCATGAGCAGGTTCTGCACCTCGTGAGTGCCTGTGCTCAGTCCAGACAGGGAGCCATGATGGCTGAGGGGCAGGTCAATTGACTCAGAGCTCGTATGGAGACTAGTCATGGACTGGTAACTCGGAGTGTCCTTGCTGCCGGCAGAGGAACTGCTCAGATTGGCAGCCCACACAAGACCACCCGATGTGAAAGAGTGAACCGATGCTGGGCTGGAAGCCAAGGAGTGACTTAAGCTTATAACATCTGTAGGTAAGTCTGAGGGCTTATTGAAGAGAGGGCTGCTGCTGCCGCTCAGCCCACCAGCACTGCCCATGCTGCCCGTACCAGACGATGGTGACTCCAGACTGCCTTGTCGCGCTAATGAGGTACTAGGGCTGGGCACTACTGAGGAGGATTTCACCCCCTCAGTATTAGGTGCAGAGGCAGATTTGCCACCTGCCTTGGCACCAAACAACCTAAAAGAAAAACAAATAACAACTTCAGTTGTTCCAAGAGACTCATATCCACATTCCATAGGGTTTCAGTCCACAGAGCCAAGTGTGCTTTGGGGTAGTGAGCTACCAAGCACGTCCAGCCTCTATGTTCCTGAAGGTGATATGACTGGCCTTGGTATTAATCAACTACTAAAATATCTGAAGGGGAAATCAGCACTGGGCTGCAACCAAGGTGAGCAGAATGGGCAAAAGTCAAACATGATCATGCTTGACTTTTACATTTGTAGCGATCGGAGGACTCTTAAAATACTGTACCCATTCTGGCATTGTCTATCGACAGAACCATTATAATGAAACAACTTCTGCGCATTCGGTATATGACTCTTAAATGGAGTTTCCTCTTTTTAAAATAGGTTCCTCAAAAATCTAAAGGGGACAATTAAGGCAAGGTTATGTCTGGAGGCTGGAGTGGTTCAGCTGGAAATATTGGATATAGTTGGCAACTTACAGATTTGGGGAAATCTTCCCATGGAAAAAACATGGGGATTTCTGTCAGTTTCCAGAGCTGTTCAGATATATACCAGTGATTTGAAATATCATTGGTGCTAAGTTAGATATTGGAGTTTAGTTCAGAAAACATTTTAGTTTTGTAAATGAAACAGATGATATAATCAAATTTATGCAAATATGGAAATAACATGATATGAAGTAATGACAAAATGGTTACTAATTCAGCTGCAATGAATCCATATTTCCTGCAGTGGAAGATTTTTACGACGAATATGAGAAATTGTTTCATAGGTAATGGGCCACAGGAGGGCACTATTGGCTTTCGCATAAACAGTGAAAATATTTACTCTTGCTAGAGCTGTAATTTATTCTTTCTAGGAAAAATTGACAATTCAAAACATTCTTCACACTTAGTACTTCTAATGAGAAATTTGACTATTTTTCAAACTTATGCTTTTTTTATCAACAGAGAAACCAGTATTTTTAATATAAAATTTTAGCAATTCTTTGAGCATTTCCTACATGCATACAAATGTATTTTGATCATATCCACTCCTGTCAGATTCAGGCCTCCACTTTCCAACTTCATATCCTCTTTTTTATTTTATTTTTTTTATTTTATTTACATTGTTTTGTTTTATTTTTTCCATTCAAAAACTAGCCTTGTACCATAGTCACATTGATGATTATCTTGATTATCATTATAGAAATTTCATCTGATGGATGGAGATAGAAACAGAGACCCACATTCACATCAGAGCAAACTTATGCTTTTAAGGTTGCTTAAATGTGAGAGCAGATTTTTAAAGACTCTCTCTAAGAGATCAAAATTCTAGGTAAAACAGTTGAATAAGAACAAACCTTAAATATTTAACAAGCAACAAAAAATAAATGATACTCTATCAATTTGAAGATGGGGAAGCAGAGGCAGGCATATTTAACAATTTGTCCTAAGTCATCCACTAATTTCCCCCATGATCCTCAGGGTATCTAAAATCAGGGCTATTCCTAAGCAGAACTTCACACGCTTAGTACAAATATAATCATGGTGCATACATCATACTGAACCCTGACAAAGAGTTATCAAAGTCACCTCACCCATGAGTTCTTGCCCTGTGCTAGACATCTAAATGTTTTAAAATCTGAGAAGCACATCATACCTTGACTTTTGTTTTGTTTTGTTTTTTACTATGTTAAGATTAGCCCTGTATAAATTGGTCCAATATAAACAGTCACAAGGAATACATCCTCTATATTTATAACTACCAATGAATGCATTAAGAGTCAGTCAAGATAATGTATATTAGAAGTAAGTGCAGTGTATATCAACATCTATGCCGGCTGATTTCTTTTAACTATGGCAAGAAGAGATGGAAACTACTGAATTACTTTACAAGCTATCACTTTATGTTTTCACTTCTTCTATGAATAGTCATTTGATTTTAAGCCTGATGTCATGCTGTTTGTATTTCTCGAATTGTATTGACGGTATAGCTGAAAGACTTAACTGCTCCTCTAAACAGGCATCACTTTTTACACTAGCAGTTCACACAATCAGTTCTATAGAACTCAATATATTTTAAACAAGTCTAGAATACAGAATCTTCAAATATTTAGAATAAATTAAAATGCCATTATGTAGAATAAATACGTGTTATATACCACCTTTTACGTTTTCCCAGCATCCCTTTACATACCCTTACCTTCGAAATGTAGGTGAGGCAATATCTGGATATTTGGACCCTGGCTGTCTGAGCCCTTGTGTACCACAGGCATTGGCAGAGGTGGGGCTGGATTTGGGGGAACCTGACAATGAAACACTCTCTGAATCAGAGACTGCAACTTTTTCCTTCTCTTTGTCTGTCTGGTTGACAGTGACCGGACTCGAGCGCCCTGAGCCAATCTTAGTGGGTTCTCTAAGTTTGGAGGTGGTGGCCCCAGCTGACTTGCTGCTGACGTTAGAATCAATGCTGCTGGTACTGGATCTGTGGCCACCTCGCCCAGGGATACCGCTGGTGCTAGACTTGGAAGGGCGGGGCAAGCTGCGGTACTGGAGGGTGGTCTTGGAGCTCACGTGCAAGACAACGTCATCTTGATTCTGGGACCCATCTAGGCTGGTTTTCCTTCCTGCATTTGACTTCCCACCGATGGCAGCCGACTTGGGGATCTTCCCCAGTGTTGCTGAGCCACTGGTTATGGTGGTGCCACTGCTGGTAATCATAGCTGAGGACCCTACAGCACTTGGCTTCTTATATCCAAAAGAATTGCTGGCTGAGGATCTTCCAATGCCCGAGGGTGGCTTTTTCCCTTCATCTCCACTGCTTTTTCCTGCATCTGAAGGAGACCTTTGCAAAGATGACCCTTTCAGGGGAGTTTTCCCTTTCTCTGAAGCTTTGGCATCATCAGTCTTTCCTAATGAAAGAGAAACACACAGATGGGTTCATTTCAATGCTTTGACATCCTAACACCTCCAAAACCAAATGTAAAACGTGAGCGCTCTTTAGTTCTTTGTATCCCTTCAGTTCTGACATATTTCTTGTTTCAGATCTAAATAGGCACACTCTATGAGATGATTGAGTGCAGCTAAAAATACATGTCTGTTGGAGGAAATGTAATGAGCTCGAGGAGATAAAGCAAAAATGTTATTTTCTTGTTTGTTAGTGTTTTGTATCTTACAACACTCTTGTTTCATAAGGCTGTCATTTATTCCAATCACGTTAAACACAAGGCCAATCGTTCTCAACCTTCCTAATGCTGTGGCTCTTTAATGCAGTCCCTTGTGTTGTGTTGAGCCCCGCTAACCATAAAATGATTTTCATTGCTACTTCGCAACTGTAATTTTGCCACTGCTATGAATCACTGTGTAATAGACACTATTTATAAAATAAGGGGAGAGTCTTTCAGCACTCAGATTTGTGGTAAAAAGTAGTGACATCTGTGAAATCAATACTGAAAACATGGCATTTGTAAAATCAATATCGAAAATAGTCATTAAAAAGTCAGGAAAAGTGAGTTATTGTTTATGCAGGACCAATACTTTACCTGTACACAACATGACCAGATTGAAATACAGCACATAACAACCCACTGTGACAAGTGTGTCCCCCACTGGGTTCTCAGACTGTCATACTCATGTGGACTGATCTGACAAAGCATGTGGATTATAGACTACAATTATGTAACTGTGTGCAGAATAACCTGATTATTAAAGAGAGAGCGAATACATGTGAACACAGATGCAAAACAGCACCATAGGTTAAAATTCTTCTACAGTGCAGACCCCAAGTGACAAACTTACCAGGGGTCTTGAGTGCACTTGTGCTGGTTTTCTGTCTAGCTGGTGTTCCTCCCTGGGCAGACATGCCTCTCCTCCAGGAGCCTGTCTGAGACACAGACAGGCCTGCTTTCTGCCCTGTCTTCTCTGGGTCTTCAGCCAGTCCAGAGGTAGCACCCTTCCACTTGGTACCTCCATCCCCGTGGCTGTCAAAATCTTCTTCGGTCTTCTTCAGATCCTCTGGACTATCCCAGGTTTCATCAGCTGTTGAACGTTTCTCTGCATCTGTTTTTAGCTATAAAGAAAAATTTCCCATGGGAGAAAAACCTATAAGACGTGAATCAGTAACTGGGATGCATTTTCAGATACATGGTAGGAAAAATAACGAAGCAGCGACTTCTACTACAGAAGCATGCCAGAAACGATTCTATTTATACTATAGTTTCCCTCATGTTTCATCAATTTCAGCCATATAATTTCCTTTCGCAGATATTAGAGAATGTCAGAATAAATAATGTTCATAAAAGCCTAATTAAGCTCCACAAAGAGATGACAAAAAAAATCAAAGACAAAATAGGATGCATTCAATGCTCTTTTTTGATTCACCATTCACAAAGGAGCCTAGTAATTTGTTTTTGACATCATTATAAAATTAGTCCAGAACAATCCAATGTTAGACTGTTTTTAAACTTGTATTTTAAGTAAATCAGTATTAGAAGGGTAAAAGATATCAAGGAGGGTCTTTCTGGGTTAGAGATCAGCAAATATGTCTAAGCTGTTTACAATCTTCGATGGAGGCTGGGGGTGGGCATTGCTATAGTTCTGAGGGGTGCAACTCTAGGGGACCTAAAACAAAAATACTTCAGATTCCAGTGTTGGTGAATCATTAGTATCGCCGCTTATTCAGCTTGTGCAAATAGTTTAAAGAATAAAATTACAGTTTAATAAAGTAATTTTTTGAGGAAGAAATGGATAGAATCACTGGGGGAGAGAGAAGATGGGTCTCACCTGAGTGTTCTTCCTGGAGGGGACAGTGATGTTGGAGTAAGAGCTGATGGAGGATGCTGTGTTCAGGTCATCTGTGCTGATGTTATCAAGTGTATCACTGAGACCGCTGCTCACTGAACTGCTGTCATCCCAGCTGAAGAGAAGACATGAAACAGCAGTGAGCTGGCCACAGAACAAACAACATGAATCACCCGTATTTCCATATGATGCTTTCATATATCACAAAGGCATTAAAAACACTTATTATGAGAATTTGCTCACTATCCGTTTTGGGAACTTCATATTTATAAGAACTGAACATCTACTAAATAATAGCCATATCTGGTATTTAGGAAGAACCAGAAGACATGGGTTCTAGGTGAACAACTGAGGCATGAGTGAAAGCATTGAGAGAAGAAGAGTAACACCCCATACCTGTAAAGACAACCTGGTATCAAAAAGTATCTAAGAATTAATTCTCTGTTCAAAAATTTTTGCTTTAGTCAGGCATCTGATAACCACTCCTCGTGTTTCTATCTGAAAATTACAACCTTCAACCAGGCTTAAATATAGAAATCCATCCCAATTCCAAACAACATAAAATAGTCTCCTATCTGGTGCTCCTCCTGCTGTTGGCCTTTGCCACACAACTTCAGTGGCAGCATCTGAGTGAATGATCAAAAAGTTATATTTAGAGCCTAGAGAGATGTTTCAGCTGCTAAGTATACTTGCTACTTTTGCAAAGGGCCCAGACTTAGTTCCCAGGACCACCAAGACAGGTTACAGTCACCTATAACTATGGTCCCAGGGGATCTGATAGCCTCTTCTGGCCTCTGTGGGTACCAGGAACACATGTGGAACACATATACTCATGAAGGCAAAAATATTCATCAACATAAAACATAAATACATATTTCAAAACAATTCACATTTGGCCAAGGCACTATCCTGCTACTGTCTCCAAAAAGCTTCTCCTTCCATACAGTGTAGATTCCAAAACAAAATGTGTCTCAAGGGATGCATAAGGAAATCCATTAGAGGGATAAGATGAATATCTGAAATCTTTAACACACTTTTTATATAAACAACAATAAAATAGGCTATATTAATAACCATGTGCAAGCTAACTTGGGGCCCATTATTTAGTCAATGTGTTTGATGTGATGGCACAGAAATACTTCAGGATAAATGGATATCTTAATGGAGAATGAGAATTCCATTCTGCAATAGGGAGACCACTGTCTTCTCATTTGCTGACTGAAATTAATTACTACTCACATGTGCTTTGATATATGAATCAGTGCAACCTAGGTACACATTCTCTATAAAGATAGAAATGAAGTCTCACGAAGTGAACATTTGGCTTTAAACACTTCCCACAAACGATCCAAACACTGAAGTTACTATTCAAAGTTTCATCATGAAAGCAGAAATAAAACCTAAAGGAGACAAAATGAATATACTACAGGAGCCCCATCTTAAGTTCCAAATAATAGTGATATACTTAGATCTATATAAAACAAAAGTAATCATCAAGAAGAAAACTGAACTTATTGAAAGCATAACATACTATTACCAATGACATTATAAATTAGCTTATTATTAATAACAATTATATCTTAATGTGAGAAAAATCTACTTTCATACCACTGAAGAAGTATCTGTCTTTTATGCGTGCCCAAATCTGGCGAATACCTTTACTATATCCATTTTGTAACTTTCCCTATTATTAACCATATCATCAGCAAACACCTGCCATATCTAAACTCCTTTGCAAACATCTGGCCTGCACTACAGATCCCATCCACTGTCTAGACCCAAAGGGAGAAAGGTGATATTTAGCTCGCAAGTCAGAAGAATTGCATCGTCACTCATCTAACAGAGGAACTCAGTTTTCCTCTCACCGTTGGTGGTGTTTTAAGTCCCCATTACCTGAGTTACCTACTAGGGGTAGCACGATTTGGATGTATGGCTTTAAAAGAGCTAGTAAATGGGCTATATTTCCCACCATCTCCTAATTCAGAGAGCCTCCAATATGCTTCATAAATTGGAAAACTGAATCATGTAATTTTCAATTGACTAAAACCTTAGTCAATGTGATAATCATTTCTAAATTATAGTTTATTCCCTACTTATTATTTATTTTAATATTTGTACCTTTCATGTTGCATATGTAAACATAATTTATGAAAAACTCATAAATATATACTTTGAACACCACTATACCAACAGAAATCTCAGCTTCAAGTTTCTTAACCAGCAAATATTAAGAAACTGTGAAAATATGTTAAAGACTGCCTGGAAGTATTTACAAATATTGTATTTAATAAAGGGTTACCATGCAAAAGACACATGTATTTATCTACTCATTTTTTTACTTATTTATTTGAACAAGCATACTTGTATGTTTCTGTGCCTGCATGGCTGTGTGTGTGTATATGCCATTGTGCATGTGTATGCCCATTAGGAAAAGCATTTCCCTGGCCTGGCTGAAGACATAACATTCTTAGCTTCATAAAACACAAGAGTTAATTCAACAGTATGGTCAATCACCTGAAGAAGGTGAGAGCATCATTATGAATGTGAGTGCACAATAAGTTATGCTAAAGAGACAGATGAAGTGCCTTTATTGATATACTGTACTTTTCCTTCCCAGAATTCCCTCTCCCTAGTGTAGTCTCTGTGATCTCCTTACAGGCTCTGCTAGGCCCATCTGCTTTCTGCATTTATTAATTCTAACTCAAAAGGCTAAACTATTTCTTTTTTATATTTTGTTCTTCCATATGCTGCCAAAGCTTAAGTCTGGTTTTGGGGGCACCTTAGGCTTCCATATTGTTTTATAAAGCCTCCTTTCCTGCCATGCAGCTGACCTTCATGCTTATTAAATCCAATGGAATGGCTTATTTTCCTTCTCTTTTCCATTCTTCAAGCAGCTTCCAAGATTTATAGCTTGCCTACCCTGAGGCTTTACTTTTAAACTCTATTAATCTTTTCCTCAAAGTTTTTGTTTGAAACTGTTCTTACATATTCTTAGTAATGAGACTAAAAACCCCAAGAGGGAATCTGAATTCTCTGGTATCAAATCACAGCCCCAAAATTTCTAGTAACAGTCCTAGAACAACTAGTGGGAGTGGGTTCTGGCCTTCCACTACCTGGGTTCCTTAGACGGGATGGCGGGCACATCTTAAAGCTTAGTGGGAAGGATGTTTGCCTGCTAAGTCATTTCCTCCTCAGCCTGCAACAATAGCTTCTTCCAAATGAAAATCCTAGCTTCAAGTAGTATGCTCAAAACACTATCAGCTCCTGTGCTCACGACGATCCCAGACACTCCTCAAAATCATGTAATGTCACAGATAAACACAGCAGCTTTCGGTTAGACTTATATAAATGATAGATCCAGCAACAAAATGAAGTTTCAGTCTCTCATTGAAAACTGAAACAAAGTCATCTAACAAATATAATGGACACAGAGAATATATTTCAAATAAAGCTTGATTTAATGGAACTAAAATGTGAATAGGAGTCCTGCTTGGATTTGACCACTCTCACAGGTATTGTACACAGTTAGTAGATTACTGAATGTACTGCTCTGGTCTAATTAGCATCATACTGCCCTTGAATACTGCCCTTGTTTCTGTCTTCTCCCCCTCCTTTCTTAAATTGTGCTCATGACAAACTTTACATACTCTGGTGATTTCACCAGACTCTTCTGAGTCCTATATTATTTCTCTATTCTTGAGAACGTCTTTGAATTGCTCTGTATCTTGCCCTTCATTAAATTAACTTGAGAATTTCTTCCTTGTCAATGGTCAAGTTCTCCACAACTATGAAATCAAGGTTATGATTTTGAAACCTTAGTCACTTAGCTAAAGTACCATTCTTTCCTGATTTCAAGATCTGGGTTTTTAGCCTTATTTGGAATTTTTTCTCCAAGGGAGTCCTGTCAAAATCTCAAATTAACTCTGTGTAGATCATATTATTCTTTCTCTAAAAATTCTTCCCTACACTATTTGCATTTTTTGTCAAACTTCGATCTAAGATATTACCCTTACTTCCCTTCTTTTAAAATGAAGCCCAATTCTCTCTGCAGTTGTCTTTAATCACTTAAAAACATTCTTTTAGAAGCACCATGGTTGGTCACTCTTTATTATACATCTTCCCTTTTTTATACTCAGTACTCTTTACAGGAATATTGATAAGTATAGCATACTCAGTGTGAGAAATAAACTGCAATTCTTCAAACAACTCCATGTTAACTGAGAACAGCAACTGTGATAAATACATCCAATAGAAACCAGGCATTCCTGTGATAGAAGGCAGTAGTAGAAATGGATAGTGGGACAGAGTCAGAATTATTTCTTTGAAGAGCTGGTATCTTCATGATATGACAATGACAATAGTGAGCAGATGAGATGCTGTGCTAACCAGTCTATTGCTGAGTTTTTACCCATGATAACTAGTCTTGTGTGTCTGTGTGTGTGTGTGTGTTTTCTGTCCACTTTTCTTGTACAGTGAATAATGAACTGTACTTTATCTTTATAGCTGTAATAGATAATTTGGGTTTGTTGTTGACTGTGCCACTAAATTATGTTGCTAAATAACATTTTGCTTTTGAAAACACTGCTCCTATTCAATGCTTTTAAACTAGATTAAGGCTAACTATAAATGAAAGTTTTTTTTTAAAGATTTATTTTATGTGTATAAATGTATTTACCTATATGCATGGGTGGGTACCACATGTGTGTGTGTGTGTTGCTTCAGAGGTCAGACGAGGGTGTCAGATCATCTGTATCTGGAGTTACAGATGGCTGTGAGCTGCTAGGTGGGTGCTGGGAACTGAACCCGGGTTCTCTGCAAGAGCATCAAGTAGCCTTAACCTCTAAGCCACTACACCAAATCCATTAAATGAAAGTTTTGAGCAAAATTTTGTTCAACATAGTTCTTCGTTAAGCAAGCTTAAAGTAATACTTTTTGACAGTTAATGGAGTTATTTTTCTAATCTTAAACTTCCATGACATTTGACTTTCCTCTTTGATTTTGTAGATAACCAAATTCTCCATAGCCATGATGCAATTAATTCTGTTGATTGTCACACATTTAATTAAGTTGAAAAAACCTTAATAGAAAATAGTTTTTAATGATAGAATTATTAGCATAATTAGCTCTGAGTAATAGGTCTCAAATCTCATCAAATATTTTTTCCATCCTTTCATTTTTAATCGCATTAAAATATGAGGGTTTCTCACTATATTCTGCATAAAGGATACCTCTTTATTTCTGCCAAATTACACATCTATAATTCTGATGAATTTTTCCCTCACAATCTATAACAAATTAATAAATTATGGGACTTGTTATACACACAGTTTTTATTTACACATTGTGTAGTTTCTGCCTTGAAACACTATAAATAAAATCGTTGAAACATTCACACATAAGTCTTCATGTGGACATTATCCTTTGTTTACTGGGTAGGAGAGCAGAGTCGTACTCTGAGAGAATGGAAAGGAGACTACAAACTCTTTTCTAATGAGTGCACTGAATTATATATTCTCTTTGTCTCTCTCTCTCTCCTTTCTCTTTCTCTGTCTCTGTCCCTTTCTCTCTCTACATATGTGTGTTTGAGTCTCTTGTCTCTCTATTTCTATCTTTGTCATCTCTTTGTCTCTGTTCTCTCTCTCTCTCTCTCTCTCTGTGTGTGTGTGTGTATACTGATGTGTGAGATGCAATTACCTTTGTGGGTGCATGTAGAGTTCAGTAGTTAAAGCTAGGATACCTTATTTATTGTTTCTACACTTTTTAAAAAATTTTATTTCCTTTTGAGATGGGTTCTCACCAAGTAGTCCTGGCTGGACTGGTCCTCTCCCAGCAAAGTTTGCCCTCAGGCTTAGGGACATCATTTAGGGGTTGATTATAACTGGTTTACAGTTGAGGGATGGGGAAGAAATTTTATAGGCTCAGGGATCTTTTTGAAGAAAGAGGGATAATTGGATGATGGGATAATAGATTGGTATTGATTCTTGCATATTGATACAAAGTTAAATTATATTGAATATTGTATGCATGTATGCTTCTACCTCTGTTGAAAACATTATTTATGTATTGATATATATGTTTAACATATTGCAGTGTACATTACTACATCTGATCAAGATACTTATACATTGTTTACATTTGAAGGTCATTGTCCTCATTTATTACACAGTTATTTATTGTCTTAGTCTTTAAGTTAGATAGATATTGAGAATTATAGATCAATAGTCATCTATTTTGTCATATTTATAATTAGACTAATTAGGTTCTTTAGATACATAGAGATTATATTCAGTATAGATAGATAATCTTCAACCTCTTCAAAGAGCTGTAGAAAGTGGACTTTAGGGGCTGGAGAGATGGCTCAGCGGTTAAGAGCATTGCCTGCTCTTCAAAAGGTCCCGAGTTCAATTCCTAGCATCCACATGATGGCTCACAATCATCTGTTATGAGGTTTGGTGCCCTCTTCTGGCCTGCAGGCATACATGCAGACAGAATATTGTATACATAATAAATAAATAAATATTAAAAAAAAGAAAATGGCTTTTAACAGAGTTCTGTGGTAGTGAGACACAATCGCTCCCAGCAAGACCGATCTATTCCTGAGAGAATGTTGAGCACCAAAGACACTCCACCTGGAGCCTTTCTTATTGGCAGAACTGGTCTTTGGGCAAAGAAATGCCCATACCTCAATCACTGACAGAGATACAGAGTATCCGTAAATGGATAAAACAGGACTGTCATATCCTGCCAAGACAGGGTAAGATAGTTTTGAAAAGTTTCTTGCCTTTGAAAATGGTATGTCAGTTATGTTAGGCCTTAGCCAAAGTTGGTTGCTTCAACATTGCAAACGAGACTTTGGGTGATTGCCCAGGTAGTCAGTTGTCTCTGTCATTTGTTGCACATTTTGGAAGTTTCTCGACTGGACTTCCTGTTCACTCAAGTAATATTGTTTCCCTTCTCAGAACTTTGATGGAGTTGAAGATTAGATAATTGTAGTTACCTTCCTCTTGATTTAGCCAAACTTAATTTCAATGCAATATTTAGACTCCTTGAAATAGAATGTTTAGTAAAACTTTTGTTATGCATTCCTTGCTTGATATTGTTTATTGTTTGTAATTTTATATTGGTATCTGTTCCTATTGTATATAGTTGTATTGGGTTTGTTTAGACAAAATGGGGAGATGATGGGGAAACTCTTATCAACCAATCACATCTAATGAAGGCATGGCTACCTGCAGGGGAGGAGGAAAACTGCGAGAATTAAGGTGCATGCCCTCTCTGCGGGTGCCTGCTGGACATATAAGAAATCGGACCTCCCACTCTTGTAGCGTGAGTTTTCCCCTTATTATCATTAAAGTATAGTTGTTATTCTTAAGCTGGCCTAGTTATTCATCGTACTGACCAAATTTGCTACACACAGCTTGGGTTGTATTATGGAAAAACAAATTGGGTTGTATTATGGAAGTTGTCAGAAAGCATATGTTTAAATGTTCATGTTTTATGTTTTTTCTTCTTGTTGTTGCTTGTCTATCAAATACAATCAAATTCTAAACCTTGGCTTTGTATGAAACAATCT